>JANHFX010007288.1:0-34490 GCA_027560015.1 Chloroceryle amazona
AATACTGTTAGTTTAAACAGTTACCAAAGTTACAGTTTTCTCTTCCAGCTCCTGTGCAACACAATCCCTAAGCAGCCTTGGGCCGATGTATTATACATGCCTTGATTATTTGTATACAGTAATTGTGCAGCTATTGTAGGAACTCTCCTTGTTTTTAAATCCAGAATATGTTAATGAAAATCCTGCAGCTGGTTCTCATTTCAGTGCTTTACTGTAAACCTCAGGGGGCAAAAAAAAGTGCCAGCCATCTTTGTGAATACTCACCTATTCATTAAAGAATATAAATTGAATGATTACTTCTGATGATTGGTAATAGTAGAATCTTGAAAAGGGAATGGAGGAGTGGCTTTCCATTACAGGTCTGAGAAACAATATAAATCTTTCTGAACATAATTCATCACACCTTTTTATTGTAATTCAGAAATTATTTTGAGATAGGTGTCCAAGGTCCCTCAGTAGACAGTGAAGAAATATCTTCAAGGGAATATCCTGTTCTATTCTAAATAGCATGTTCAGAAGTGAGATGACCCACAGAATTTACAGCATCAAATCATGGAGGCATCAGCTTGTGGGAGAAATCTGTTTACTGTCACTTTTACTATGAATAGAAATGCTATCTTGTTTGAAATAAAAAAAAAAGACTCTAGATAATGAGAACTCAAGACATTGAACTGGTAAAGCCGGTAATGAACTGTAAAATTTTAATTTCAAAGCTTTTGTAAGAGGTTTTGCCAGGCCATGCTGTTCCATCAATAATGCTTATTCTTTGTCAAAGGATGAGAAACACTGTCTTTTAACATGCACGTTTCCATTTATTTTCTACTTTTCTACAGTATTCACACATCACCGTATCTCTCTTATTCCTCCTAAGTCAGGTACTTGATTTTTACTAGTATACATTTATTGTCATTGCTGAGTTATGTTTTGGAACTTAGCAATATATATTAGAAAGTTAACTGAAAGTTTCATATTCATATAGTTACGATTTATGATCTAGAGTACTCTAGAGTAATATTCTTAGTGACTATACTATGTAGAATAACACTTGCTTTTAACAGTATGTTTAATCAATATGCATATTAATAATTTTAGGGCTTGTACATGGAAGCTTTTGTCTTCTGCAAAGCTACTCACACCCCATATGCCCAAAAGAAATAAGCATGTTTAGCTACCAAGTCCTGGCCTTAACTTGACCCCTCTCTCTTCTCTGAAGTTATATGTTATGAATGTTATAAGCTTGATGCTAATTAATGAAAATTCCTAATAATTCTGCCTGTTCAGAAGATCTGCTAAGGCAAAAATTCTAAATAATTATGTTCTGAGGATATAATTACAACTCCAGTGTAAGCATTTCATTTGACTTTTCCTTTCCGTAGTGTGGGGTTGTGTTTTTTTGTGTGTGTGTGTGTGTTTTTGTGTGTGTGTGTTTTTGTGGTTTTGGTTGGTTGGTTGGTTTGGTTTGTTTTTTTTTGTTATCTGATTTGGCTGAAGCCTCCAGAAAAATTTGACATGTTCTTCTCTTTTAAAATCAGTTAAGAGGACAGACTGCATGAGGATAAACATCATTGCTTTACTTTTTTGAACAAAGGGGAAAAAAGTCCTTTTTGCCAAATCACTCCAGATAAATGTCTCTAACACACTTTGGAATGAAAAGTTTCTTGTTACCCTGTCAAGCAAGGAACTACAGCACTAATAAGGACTAGAGGAAGGGTGAGCCTGAATCACATGCCAAGAATTATTTAACTTTGTCTCAAGCTATTCAACTTCTGAAAGATGAGTCAAAAACTAACATAATACTCTGAGCAAGACTGAAGAATTGCTTTGTTATTACATCTGTTCTCTTCTTCACTGTAAATGAAGTAAACTTCTTAGCATTGTCTGAAATGTGGCTTTTAATCTCAGTAATAATTTCAACGTAGTAAGATGCATTTCTCAGCCTCTGTGCTTCAGCAGCTGAGCTTAATGCCTTGTGTGAGAAAGTTACATTTATGGATGCATAGTAGTCGGGCATATGGGTGGAGCTGCTCAACAGGTTGTGTGAGTCTTGTACCATGTTGCTTGTGGCTGTGCATGAAGGCTGACAAAGCCGGCATTTCAGAACTTCAGGAATTCAGAACATAATTTTCTGAGACAGGCTAACTAAACTGAGCTTTATGGAGGAGCTGTTTCATGCTTTTTTAAATCAAACCTTGGAGAAACAGTCCCTAATGGTCCTGTGCATGCTAATCATATTTCCTGGTTAAAATGTATTCACCCAAAGGTCATGCCTCAAGCCCTCAAATCTTGTCACAGAGTCTGCAGTATTGCTGAGCCCTTCTCAGAAGAGGGCTGCTGCTTTGGAGGATAAGGAAAGATTTACATAATAATGTTATACAACTCCACATTAAAAAAAAATCAACAACTTGTGAATGACAATGAGGAAGAAGATGTGAGCACAAAAGAAAGTAGTAGTACTACTGCAAAACAAGTACTGCATTGCAATGTGAGTTTTTTTTTGTTTGGTTGTTTTTTTCTCCAAATACTTGGAAATAATTGTAGAAAGGAGGCTTCTGCCATCTTATTTTATGGTGTGGCTTACCTGAAAGGAAGTCACTTTTGCAGTCTGAATATATTACTATAAAAATATACTTATTAAAAAAGTGAAGTGCATGCCAAATTGCCTATCATAATTAAAGTGTTGATAAGTTTCTGGTTTTCTATCAAATGACAAATGTCAAACATTTCTGTAGTCATTACTTAATGCTCATGTCACTTAGTCTACATTAGAGTTGAACTTTATGGTTTTGAGATTGATTACAGTTTTAAGGAAAAAAATAAGAACTTGCATGACATATTTAAAAATAATTTCTGTTCTCTCCCAACATTTTTTCTCAGTCATAAGTGTTCTCTTTCAGGCATAACACAAAACAAAAATCTAAATTATGGTCACAGTGAGATCATTAGACCATGATCTTTGCTCTCAATTCCCTTGTTGTCTCACTACTGACAAGAGGAATGCCTCAGTTCTCAGTGCCTCCTGTGCTTGCCACAGTGACATGTGTAATTCTAGCTAAACTGTACAGTAATTTTTTCCTATTTATGTTAACATCAGCTCAACAGCAGTGGGCAAAGAGCATTTACAGGCACTTTTTCTAGTATCTGACTCTATAGTCAAACAAGCTTCAGCTGTGGCTGTTTTGCTGGAATTATAGAAAGATACTGTACAAGAGGTAATTCAGTTCAGTGTGTAAACAGTGTGATGACAGTAACAGCAACTGAATAAAGATGTTACTTTATGGTTTCTCATTTAGTCATTACTTACACTGCAGCAGAAAGATTTTTTGAAATTCTGTATACTATTTCCTGTCCTTTTGATCTAAAAGAGGAAAACGATCCCCTTTTGAAAAAGCCAGTGTTTAAAAGAATATAGGAATGAACATTTTACAACTATAAACTGTAAGCATGTAAATTACTGGAAGTAGCTGCTGCCTTTGTTGCTGGAAGAAAAAGGAGATCTTTGTTTAGCTGGAGGCACAGTGATGGATGAGCTATCCTGAAGGTTTTCTTGTTTGTTTGTGATGATGGTGGTTTTGAGGTTTATTTTTGGCTTTTGGGTTGCTTTTTTTGTTCTTGTTGGTTGTTTGTTTGTTTGAAGTCTGATTAAGATTTAAGCACAGAAACCAAATTCTGTGGATTCTATTAGTTTGTAACAAAGTTTCACAACTCTTTAGGATTTGATCATACAGGCTTATATTCAAATTGCTTCCTATGGTTCTTAGGCAAGCATCAGATGTCTCATTGTTCCTAATCCATGAAAGCTGGTATCTGAAGCATGTCACTAATTTCAATACTTCCATGCACCAGAGCTTGATAAATGTTGTATTTTTTTAAAAAAAAAAAAGTCAATTTTAAAGACATGATCTAAAATAGATGAATTATGACAAGTAAAAGTACATGTATTAAAATTCAGGGTAAATAAATGAAATGTACATACAGAAAATAGTTTAGGAAGAATTTCAAGCTTTTGAGATATATGATAGGTAAATTAAAACAATTTTCACTCATGGCTTTCTCAGCAGTCTCATTGTGAAGAAGAATCTTCTGGTGGGGATCATCCTAGAATTAGGTAGAATATCAAAAGTACAAGCTTTAAAAAAAAAAATCTTCCTTTGATTCATAATTGTAGGTGGTGTTAGCTATAACAGCAGGAACAGTGGCTAATAGAGTCATTAGGAGATCATAGGATGGAAAAACAATAATCAATGAAGGTTGGGTATGGCAGAGAAGCGAAGGGAGAATACACCAGGAATTTGGGAGAGAGGACTCAGAATTATAGAAATAGTTCTGAATAGAGGGCTAATTAACAAATAATTTATGTAAGCCACTGGTTGATGTGTGTTACATATTGACTTCTATTTCTTATCTCATTTTAGAGTCTATTTTCAGTATTGTTTGGCAAATGTATTCTCATTTATTTTTATAGACCTAGAGGTCCCTGTTCAAATGATACTGAGGTCCCTGTTCAAATGATTAATAGTGAATTTGTAATAAAGTAATATTTTTTCAGGGAAACATGGGTAAGACCACTAAAGGCCATAGATGCCTCCAAAACACATACCATTTCCTCTTAAATTCCCTTCTCAAAATCAAAACTGTAATCTACTTTCTTTTTCCTGCTCTTGCCTGCCCCAGAGAAAGATCAAAATGATGACATCCATCAGCCCTTGACGTTTCATAAACTTACTAGATCTTTTATTGTTGATCTGGAAGTTCTCCAGGTCTTTCATAATTATCTAGATGAAGGCGTCTGGCTCTCAGCTGAACCATAAAATTATCCTGAAAGTAAATAAAACATTGCATGCATCTGTTGTGAAACCTGATTTGAGATATACTCTGTATATACATCACATATACTGACTGCATTGTTTATGGAATAAAATGCGGTCTCAGAAATACTCAGATGCATCCTTTTCAAAACTTATTTATACCTAAATTTTACATACAGTTTGTAGCTATGGTATTCAGCCCAGGTATAAGAAACTTTAATTCTATGCCTTCTCCAGTACCTAGGGATTAAATATAAAAATCTTCATTTTCATAAGTGTCTAACATCTAAGCTTTTGATTAATATTTAATTAGGATATGTGGGGAACTCTACATCTTACCTGTTATGGAGAAAAAAGCACAGTTTCACAAAGTCGCTGGGATTTGGAGACAGTGGGCTCTATGTGCTTGTGCTGTTTTTTGAGGAGAACAGAATCCTGGTCCCTTCTTGCTGTGTAATCTCTGCGTTGTTGTTTTTTGTTGTTTTGTTTTTAATTCATAAATTGCTGTATTTATAGAATATGTTGTTACTTGGGTTTCACAGAATCACAATGGTTGGAAAAGACCTTTAAGAACATGAAGTCCAGCCGTTATCTTAACTCTACCAGTGCCACTACTACACTGTATCCTTAAACACTATATTTAGATGGCTTTTAAATACATCCAGGGATGGTGATGCAACCACTTCCCTGGGCAGCCTATTCCAGTCTTTGATAAACTTTCTCATTCCTTTTAGCTATTTCTTGTTGACTTCTTGTGCTGCATATGCTTTACTTGAAGATTCATGTGTGTATCTTTAGTTGAAGCATCTATCTTTCCCTGTGCATATAATATTTCCAGTGCATGATTTTTTTTTCATTCTGCTGTACTTCAGCTGTTGCAACAGATGACTTGGGAATCCCAAATTTCTAGTTCAAGTCAGATGTGGGGAGATTGTTTGTTTCACTGATTTGAATGAATAATATTATTAACTTATAATGTAGGAAAAATAAAAATTCTTGTTTTAAAAAAAAAAAATTCCTGGTACAATAGAAGTCCAGAAATGCAAGCATTCCTGCTTTTAGAAACTGCTAGCAATGTGGTCTTTTATGCAGTAATTCAGAACTATTAGTCCTCAGAAGTAATTTATTTTGTAACCACAATTCTAGTTATCTAATCTACTTTACTTATCCAGTATTTCTAAATAGGACCATTTCGTATACAGGAAACAGAGGCCTGTCTCCTGACCTCGTCACCAAAGTCGGTTGTCATGTATAGCAGGGACAAATTCAACAGCTTTCTTCAGAGCCAAGCATTTGGATTAGCTTACTTTCAGCAATGTAGGAGGAAGAGGAGAAAATAAAGGCTGATGATAAACAAACTAATGAAGCTGCTCATTTTCCTGCAGATTGCTGACATATATTTTCCTCTTGTTAGTGTCTGGGGCTGATGCCCACCCAAGTTCTTCACCTTCTTGGCAAGGCAGGTTGCAGCATGCATGAGGCTCACTGACAGCAACACTGTCTTCAGCTGCTTCAAATTTTTCTCAGAACTGGGTTTGGTAGTAACTGCCTTTCATTTGATGGGACATGGATTTGGATCTCTGCCCTTCAGCCAACTGCCAACTTTCCCAACCCTGTTGGGAAATGCCTTATCTGTAAGACTCGGTACTCTCAGTTTTGGCTAATTAGCCATCAGATTTAGGAGTTATGGGTGTGAGAAAGACAGTTGAAAAAGTATGGTGTTTGCATAAGCCAAGATGGACATTTAATTTTACTTATATAGCAATTTATTTTACCTGTGTCATGCTAAAGATTTCCAGAAAAACTTCAGTTATTGTCACAGTGCTTAGCTTCCCTGGACATCTTTACTATCTCAGTCTACCTATAATATGAATATTTCCATTTCTTAACTATGAAGTCTTAAAGTCTTTAATTTTCTATTATTGTAGTAACTGCGAGCTGTAAGATTCAAATTTTTATATTTTTTATATGCATCAAAAACTTCTTTTACTCTTAGTTTGTATTTAAATAAGCTACCTTCAAGTGAAATGTAATTTCATAATTTTAATGGATTTATTTAATAATTTGTGGGTCTTTGACAATTCCCTCTGTAGTCCTAATGTTCTGAAATAAGCATATTTAAGAGTTTTGAAAAACTTTTGCTATACAAGTTCTCAAGTTTTAATCAAGACACACAAATAAAGGTAGCTGACCCAGATTTCCTTCTGGAGCTCATTGATCGCCAGTTTGAGAGGCTTGCTTTCTTTATTTACTCAGTTACTTGACAGACTATGCTTGGGTGAAAGGCCTTTTTGATTAAAATTTATATGCTCCTGATTTTGAAGCAGAATCTGTAACTCTGTGTCATCCCTAGAACCATCCTCCCAATCATAGTGTCACCTTCCAGTCTCAGAGATCTTGAATTTTTTGTTGCAGTACAACATGGAAGCAGAGAGGAATCCATTTCTTCTACCCTCATTGCCTTACAGTGTTTTAAAAGGAATGTTCTTAGGAGATGAATTTATAACTGTAGAATGGTGATGAGTGAGCCTGCTGCTTATTGCCTTTTTAGTGAAAACTACTAGTAGTAAATTATAACAGAAATCATGCATCAGAACTCTTTTAAATTGTATTTATTTTTATATTTATTTTTAATATAAATTTATTTTTAATAGTATTTATTTATGTGTTTGTTTATTAATGAAGACTAGCATGTTCTGAATTGTTGTTCCTAAAAGCCTTAGGTAAAAGAATAGCCAGTGAGTCATATGCTCACCTACACTGGCTGGGGAAGTTTCTAACATGCAGGAAGGACCCTTGCATGTGGGATGTCTCTGCACTAATTTTAGGCACTTCTGCTGTAAATACTTATGTTGTAGATACCCAGCTTTGTCTCACTTAAATTAATGAAGAGCAAAATGTCTCATGATGTAGTATGATTCATCTCATACTAAGATATCTGTCTAAAATAGGTCAGACTCACCCTAAATATATGTAGTTCTTTCTTTTCTCTATACTGCAGCCATCTGAAGGTAGGAGAAATAGAACACCTTAAGAGCCTAACTTCCAAATCAAATAAACCTGTAACTTTCTTTAAAGAATTCAGACGCCTCAAGACTTAAAGCTACAGGAGCATTTTGATCACAGTTTGGATGAAGACATCTAAGTTTCAACTAAATCCTGCTTCAGGCTGTAAGGACTGGACTCATTCTGTAGTAATATAAGGGACTGTTGCTTATTTATCTTTTTAAACCATTGACGGTTTGCCTATTGCTCTGCTCCCACTGAAACTGGGAAAATATGTTGTAGGGTAAACTATATCTAATTTTAAAACACTCAAAGAACAGAAAGTAAATAACTAAACCATTTCAGGTTGCAATGCTTACTTCATACATGATAGAAGGATGTAAAACATTCATTTGGAATAACGTGCACCACTCAAAAGATCTAGCCATTCTAACCTCAGTCCAACAGAGACTTTATATAATAATATATAATATTTTTTTCTTCTATCCTGTACAAGATGTAGAAAGATGGTAGTAAAGCTCAATGGGAAAAAAAAAAAAAAAAAAAAAAAAAGAGTAAACATTTTCATGATAGTATTATTGAGAAGTTAATGTTGCAGCAAAAAAGATACTGGAAAAAAATATATAAAGTAATGCACTGAATCCAGTAATCCAATACCAGTGATCTTCATTACCCTTCCCCTTAATGCTTACAGTCAGATCTTTTATAACAGAACTAGGCCCAGTGAAACACTGACTTTGAACAAGAACTGGCCTTATCTGTTCACTCTCTAGATTGGATGAATATGAAAACAAAGTGAATTGTCTCCCCTTTGTCCTCTAAGGTACTGCAGGATGATCTGTATGGAACTGGATAGAAGCAGGATTGTTAGCAACTTTCTGAGTATTTACAAGTAATTACAAGTAATGATATAGAAATAAGTCAGTTTGGCATTTTGTGATATACTGGGGTAGCATAAGTTATATGTCTTTTAAAGCTGTCTTTTCTCTTGTCCTCCATACTAAAGCTGTTAAACAGGATAAACTATGTCCATCCATTAATCCAGGATGTATAATCTGTTTTTACTGACTTTATAAACTGTTCAGCAAGAGGTGTGGAGATCAGTGTTGGCTGAGGAAATGCCCCTACAAACTATCAAGGCTCTTTGGGCTGAAGTAACGTTATCACGTGACGTGATTGAGAGCAGTTATTTGAAAGGAAGTTGACAAAAAGCTGCCAATGAGTCAAATGTGAAACATTAAATATTTCTCTGAAAACTCCAGAGAACCTTCATTTCTTCTTAGTTCTGCAATGACAATGGTAAAATATTTTCTTCTATAGAGCTATTCTTTTCAGTCTTCTCAATATAGAGCCTTTAATTCAAGTATAGTGTTATAATTACAGGTATCTAAAAATAAAACTTTAAGACTTCTGCATTAACAATGGTACATTTTCATTTAGGTTTAGTTATATTTTATCCCTAAAAAGCTATATGGGTGATTTTGTTTTATGAAAGCTTTGTCAAAAAGGCATTTGGGAAGAAATAAGTGAATTAAAAATCTCTGGTTTTTTGATGCTAGCATAAAGAAAATTATATTGAAACTAACGATTCACTGTGGTATAAATTTTATGAACACACTGGAAGATGTTTGTGTTTTGTTTTTGTTTTGTTTTGTTTTGTTTTTGTGTGTTTGTTTGTTGTTTTGTTTTGTTTTGATTTTGATTTGTTTTGTTTTGTTTTTTGTTTTGTTTTGGTTTGGTTTGGTTTTTTTCTGAAAAAAAATCCACCCCGTTGAAAACCCTCTGTAGGGCCTTCCTACCTGCAAGCAGATCAACACTTCCACCTAACTTGGTGTCATCTACAGACTTACTGAAGGTGCCCTTGATCCCCTCATCCAGATCATTGATATTCAATGAATATCAAGATATTAAACAGAACAAGAACCAGTACTAAGGACCACCACTTGTGACCATGTCTGACATACCTGAAATGTGCAGATCATTCTTAAGTCCTGCCAGCACTATGCAGATTTTTCTGGCAGCTCATATAACCCTAGGCATTCGTGTTTGGAACTGAATCAAAATTCTGTAGCTAAATAAAATTTATTCACACTTTAGATGTCTCTGCTTAGGCAAATGAATTCTGTACCACATGGATTGCAGTACTATTTTATATGGAGATACCATAAACAGATTTTTAAAAAAATTTAGACATTTCTGCTCTGTGAAACTGTATCAGTTGCAGGTGTCCAGGTGCTGGCAGTGGGGAGGCTGCAGGGGTTACCTCTAGTGAGGAGAGGCTGGACCTGACCCATGCTGGACACAGTTTCAGCCAGCTCCAGTGGGTATGCTGCAGGGCACAGCTCTGCCCCTCAGGAAAAATGGTGGTGCCTCTGAAATGCATATTTAAGAAAGGGCAAAAAACACATGACAGTGAGAGGAGAGAAAGGGGAAAAGAATGAAAAACAACAGAGGGAACATCAAGGCCAGAGAAAGAGGAAGAGGTACTGCATAACGTTGAAGTGTATATTCCTACAGTCCATAGAGGACCCATGATGAAGGAAATTTTTTCATGAAGAACTTCAGTCTGTGCAAGAGGCCTCTACAGATGAGAGAAAAGTGTGAGAAGGGAGGAGCGACAAACTGCAACCATAACTTCCCAAGCCCTGTTCTCCTGCATCATTCATGGGTAAGAGGAGTCAGGAATGAAAAAATCAAGTTGGGCATGGAAAAGAGGGGAGAGGGAGTAACAATGTTGGTTTAATGTTTGTTTGTTACTGTCTGAATATATATTTAATTGTAAATAAATTAAGTTAATTTTCTCCCAGTCAAGTCTGGTTTGCTCATGACAGTATCTGGTAAGCAATCTGCCTATCCTTGTCTCAACATATGAGCTTTGTCATCCCATCTGTCCCTCTGAGGAGGGAGATAGAATGTATAGCTTGGTGGGTGTCTGTTAGCCAAGGCTTATCCACCATCAGAACAAATGTTCTGTGTCATGGAAGATAAAACACCATTAAATGTATATATAACTAATAGGAAATCTGTATTCTGAGAGTAGCTACTTGTTATTTACTGTCAAGTTGCAAGATTATTCTTTTGTCCTGGATCTCATAATATTCAATATTAACAACTTGTATAAAAAGATTATATTTTATTTTTGATTTTGACACCCAGTGGAAGATTTGAAAGTAGTTTAGGTGATAGGTTTAAGTCAAATTGAGGTAAATAACTCAGTCAGATACCCAGAAAAGATTACATTTGATAAGACAAATTACAAAATTTTTATACTTTGCAATAACTGGGTGAAGAAATAGGCAGCATTAGTGGGTAAGCAGTTAAATTGAGCAAGGAAATTCAGGTTACAAAGTCAACAATGAATAATAAGTCGAATGTTTTTCACACTGTTTTGGAAAAGGAAAATATACTGGTGTGTAAAATAAATGTATTGTCTGAAACAAAATTAATTTATTTTTCCATCCTACAGGGCAAGTGGTAAGTCATCAGTTCCAAAGATGTATTTAATTTTGGGACACAATTCAAGGAAGATATAGGCCAATTTCAAAGAACTCAGAGAAAGAGATCTAAAAAACATCATGTAACAGAACAGATTTGGATTAAGGAGCTGGGAATATTTAGATTAGAGAAATGAAAACTCAAGATGGAAAGGCCTGAATCACAAAAGAAGGAAATAATTTGTTCTCTAGACCTACGTTAGCCAGCACAAAGAATAATACATTAAGTTATTGTGAATGAGAGAAAAATGGAGTGTTTTCCTTCAGAAGATGTAAGGAAGCTGTGGGCTAGATTACTTGGGAAATTGTAAAATTTGTCTCACAGAAAAACTTTAGAAACTTTAGTTTGAAATGACTGTATAATGTTCTATTTTTTCTACTGTCATAAAGCTGACAAATCATAACAATTCTCCTCATAAATGTTTCTGATATACTTGAAAGTACTAATTTCAGTGAATTAAACATAGTCTTGTTTATTCTTAGACTCTTCAAATACTATTTCCACTCTTGTGAATTCTTTCACTCATTGACAAAGTTTTCTAAATATCAGAGGGACTGAGTAAGTATTAGCAATCTTTGACTTTGACATCAGCAAGAGCTGTATGTTTTCCAGTCTTTCACCTCTGTTGAAAGTGATATGTAAACTTTTTATGTCCTGTCTTCTTTGATTTTTTTGGTTCTGTCTCCTTGTTTGACAGAAGATAGGCAAATTCTTCTGACCAGCTATGAATACAGAACAGTAGGGTGATATTTCTCTGCAAAATTATGTCTTATACCATCCTCAGAACACAGCAGAATAGGTATAATTATTATATATGTATGAACTAAAAGATATTTTGGAAATGAGTATTAATGTTCCTTACATAAACAGCACTATTATTAAAAAATATAAATGGAATACTAGAGAGACTTGGAAACAATTGCTAATAAAATTTTTTTTATGGTGTAAACATGCTGGTGCTAGGAAAATGCTATATTTATTATGTGGCCAAGTAAAGACTGAATCAGTATGTTTACGCAATCCATGCCAGCAGCAACTTAAAGAAATAAGATTCTGTTTTGGTTTAATTTTTCTATTAAATGTTTATGCTTATTTTCCTGTCAATAAGGACATTTGAAAGCAAAGTTTTCTGTCTGAGATCTAAATGTACTAAAACTGGTAACCTAAAACTTCTGTTTCCACTATGTGACATTTTCCTATAAGTTTTAGAAGGGAAAAAAACATAATAGAAGCAATTGTCCTTTTTTTTTTTTTTTTCAGAAGATTATAACTAGCAGTATTTAAGAAATAATATTTGTATGAAATGAATACTGTACCTTATTATTTCTAGAAAAATAGGAGAACTGTTGCTATAGATCATAACAATCAAACAATGAAAATGGGGCCTGTGTTATCAGGGTACACAGGGCAGAGTTTATCTGAACCATTCCATGATTCTGTAATCATTTGTGTTCTTTGCTAGACTTGTTTTAGTATCACAGAATCATAGAATAGCCTAGGTTGGTGAAGACCTCTAAATATCATCTTGTCCCACTTTCTGTGGAAAACGGAGTCTAGAGATTATTTAGCACCCTGTCTGGTTGCATCTTAAAAGCCTCCAGTGATGGGGACTCTACCACATCCCCAGGGAGGTTATTCCAGTGGCTGTTTGTTCTCACTCTGAAAAATTTCTTACTTATATCAAGATGAACCCTCTCACAATGAAACCTGTACTGTTGCCCTTTGTCTTCTCCATGTGGCTCCTTGTGAAAAGAGAGCCTCTGTCCTCTTTGTAGGCAGCCTTCTCTTCTCCAGGGTGAAAAGCCCTAACTCTTTCAGCCTTTCTTTGTAGGGCAGATTCCCAGCACTTCGATTATCTGTATAGTCCTTATTGGACCCTCTCCAATCTGTCCACATATTTTTTTGAATTGTGGGGACAAGAACTGGACACAATAGTCGAGGTGTGGCCTGACAAGTGCTGCATAGAGAAGCATGACCACATCTCCATCTTTTCTAGTAATGCCCCAGTGCATTCAGCCCAGGATCCAATTTGCCTTCTTTTTCTGCATGATAGTATAACAGCCTTATACCAATTAATTAAAATGTAAATATGAAATTGTACAAAATGTCCTTACATAGTAGAAAACAGTAACCATATTATTGCAAAGTAAACAAGTTCAGAAGGTTGTGAACATTTGTTTTGGGGCTTGATCTGAACTCCTAACAAGGAAGTATGTAATTCCCACTGGATATTTTTTCCTGCAGAATGCATATGGTACCATTTGTGCATCTATTGTGTAATACAGATGCTGTGACCATGGATTACAGTTGTGGGTTATGAAAAATTAGAAATGTGCTATATTTATGACACAATATTTGGAAATGTCCAGAAACCATGTTAGCTTTTCTGCTATAAATTTATTTCAAAATGAGGCACATGGTAACATGATCAGTGTTTGTGAGGTTGTGAAGGATCTATGCTGATTCCTAGCACAGGAAATGATCCCACAGTCTTTGACTAACCAAATAATTTTTATTTAAGTCCTTCATCTCCCAGTTTCTTTGTTTCTTATCCAATTAGGAAAAAAAAAATCTTTTGGCATAAACAGTAACAATTTCCTGCCTCTTGGATAAACATTGTGTATTTCTTTCTTTTAGATTTCAGTTTTCTTACTCTGCTGATGGCACAAATGTATATATTAGAGTCTTCCTCCTCATGATTTACTAATAAATTTTAAGCACAGGCTTTTGTCTCGGAGACCCAACTTTTAAACACTGTAATTCTCCGCTTTCCCAGTAATCTCATTCTAATTATTTTAAGTACCCACTTCTCTTACGTCCTGTTTCCTGTCCTCCCATCCATCACATTATACATTAATATTTGGCTGCCTAATTGCCAAATTAGGTAGCCAAAGAAGGGTTTTCCTGAAATATCCATAAGATAAGCAGCTATAAAATGACAGATGTCTTTAACATTCATGGTTTGAGATTTTTCAGGCAGAAATTCCTGTGATCAAATTCATCTTATATAAAGTACATTAAGAAAATTAATCAAAACACTGAAAAACTTACAAGTTGACACAACTCTACAACACTTACTAACATCTGTAAATAAGCTACTGAAAATGGTAAGAAAAATGTTGAGAATTATAATGTGCTATACCTTTTGAAATCAACAAGGTCAGTTTGTGTTACACAAAGTTACACAAGTTTCCATAGCTATTAACGGAATAATATGGTGTCCAAAGGCAATACAGGAAGAGATTCTGAAAAAAACTCAAGAGACTCACCTCAGGATTCTACAGTGGAAAACAATATGGGTGAAATGCATTATTTGGTGGTCAGCCATGAACATTTTGAAGTAGGAAATGTTGATTCCTGCATTTACTCAAAATATAGAAGAAACTATACAAATAACTCATGATACATCTAATTCTCTGTTTTGAAAACAATTGTTTATTGACCAACTTGTGCATGGGAGACTGGTTAAAGAAGTTTTATCACCATATAACCTCTTTTAAAATTTACCAAGCAAACATATTAATAACACATTGTGAGGATAAGAGTCTTTGCATTAGAAACAAATACATTTAGAAAGAGCCATAGTAATACCCACCAATCCTTAACCTTAGCAGTTTTGCAAATCATTGCAGTTTCATGTATGTAGAGTAGCATTCTTTATTACTCGCAGCTCTATGAGCTAGATGAAAAAAATTTATTAATGTTTTGCAAAATGCTCATAGTAATCAAAGTAACGATAAGCTACCATGTCTGTTGAATAGACTAATACAATTTTACTTGAGAACTGGTGAGCTTTGATTCCAAGTACAATAATGAAGCTCAATCGGTAATCTTTGATCAATCATGTAGACTGGGAGAACTGAAGGACTGAAGAAAGACAAATTTCACTCATCATCAGGATGGGCAAGAAGGAGAAGACAGGGAAATACAGGCCACTCAGTCTCACCTTGACCCCCTGGGAAGGTGATAGACCCGTTAATCCTGGAAATCATTTAGAGGCACATGAAGAGCAAGAAAATCAACAGGCATAGTCTGCATGGCTTCACCAAGGGTAAAACATGTTTGACCAACTTGGTAAACTTCTATGATGAAGTAGCCAAAATGAAAATGAAAGAACTGGGTTATCTTTCCTATGAGGAAAGGATGAGACAACTGGGACTGTTCAGCCTAGAGATAGCTCAGGGTGTGTGTAGGATGAATTTTTAATGCATATAATAAATACCTGGAGGGAAAGGGCAAATGGGACAGAGCCAGACTCTTTTCAGTGTTGTCCAGTGACAGGACTAGAGGCAATGTGCACAAAAATGAAACCCAGGAGGTTTCATCTGAACATCAGGAAACATGCTTTTTACTGTGAGGGTGACTGAGGTCTGGCAGAGGTTGCTCAGAGAGACTGTGGAGTCTTCTTCCTTAGAGATATTCAAAAGCCATCTGGACAGTCTTCAGTAACAGTTTCTAGGTTGTCCTGCCTGAGCAGTGATGGGACTAGATGACCTTCAGAGGTCTCTTCCAACATTCTGTGTTTCCAGCACAAGGCACCTCTTCTGTTGTGGCAGTAGTGCTACATAAAGGAGACTTCTGCCTTTCCCTCCACTCAAAAACATCTCCTTTCTCGGACACCATGCTGCTGAAGTGTTCAATTTCCTGACAAATCATAGGACTTAATAATCAAGCCACAGACTCTTTTTCTTTCTTCAGAAAGTTGAGAAAAAGGTGAGGTGAGAGCAGGGAAACAGTGGAAAAGTTTGGGAATATTTTATTTCTTGAGACTTTCATGAATGCAGTATTTTTAAAGCCTGAACTTAAAAATTAGTATTTCCTTTCATGTATATTTAGAATACCATCAAAAGGTAATTCTGATTCATCCAAGATGAATTGTTTCACATAGAAACACATTGTATAGCAAAATATAAATTAACATTATTATTTAAAGAGTGAACGTAAATTGGAGATCCTTTTGAATCCCTTTTGTGTGTTTGAAGACATCTTATATTTTACCATGGACGAAGGTTAATCATGATAAAAAGCATGAAAAGAGTTGTATTCATTCAAACTATCAGATGGATGAACATCATTCATAATGGCAAAATCAAGAATAATAATTAATGAAATATTCTCAGAGATGACTACTGCATGTTTTGTATCCTTGTGTATATCATCATTGCTCTTCCTCTCTGTGCTGGTGCTGCATCTGATGCTTAAGGATTTATGATTTTATCTTGCCTTATACTGTCTTATGAGTGTTACGAGGATGTATTGAAAACATATTTGCAAACATTAACATATCAATCACAATTCAGTTCTTTTCAGTAAACAAAAATGCATTCAGACATCAAACAAAACAAAACAAAACAACAAAAAAATGTTTATACTAAACTTCCTTAAATTGTAAACGGAATTATTTCATACATGGGGAAACTAAAAAAGGCTCTGAAAACTCTGCACAGAAAAATAGGTATGTATGTTCTGGACAAACGTGCAAACATTAGTCTGGCCACTCCCTTTAAATGGATTATCTGAGCTCTTCTTTCTTCTCCTGTTCACTAGTACTTTTAGTCACCCAGTTCTTCATGCTGTTTTCACTTGCTTCCCTGATGCTGCATTTTGATCTTTGCTTCGTCTCTCTTCCCTGCTGTTCTTTTCAACACTGTTCTGTTTTTTGTTTGATGACCAGTGAAAATTTCAAGATTCTTGACCTCTAAAGAACAGACTGAATTTCAGAAACCAGGGATCATGTGAATTGTACTTGGCTGCTGGGATGTGGAATACTATTAAACATCAAGGATGACTAATGTCAACAAAAAGAAAAAAAAAAAAGTGTGTATATAAAAGATCTTATGCTGTATTATTGTGCATAGAATAACTTCAGACTCTGGCATTCATTAGTACATGCATTCCTGGCACAGCTTGTTTGGTTTTAATTTTGCAGAACAAAAGCAATTTCAAGATAAAGGCTGAAGTAATTTTTTTTTTTCCCTATTATAAAACTTCTGGAAGTAAGGGTTTATCATTTACAGTATTCAAATTATTACTACTTTCCTTTTTCCTTTCCTCATTTGGACAATAAAAGTGGAACATTATGCACAACAGATGGTGGTAGTTTCATGATTAACATACATAATCCCTGTGCCTTGAATAACATAAAGTTTCCATTCTAAAAGCCTGTCAAGCATGTCAGAACATGCAACATCTCATCTTCGGTATATGAGAATTCTAGTATATTTGGTATTCTATGATATGCAGTACTCAGATAAATATGTTAATTAGTTTAACATGTGAATATGAAAAAGTAATTCATGGAATGATAGCTAAAAGGTATCATGCACATCTGTACAGGGAATCAGTAAGTTCTTTTGAGACTGTCCTTACATAATGCACAGTCACTTAGTTCACTTTGTTCTTGGGATGTCAGTAAAAACTTAGAAAAATTAGTACTGGTAAATATGAATCAAAAAACTTCAATATCAAGAGTTTACTGATTTTCAGGTATAGTAACATTATTACTAAGATCAGAAATTAAGTACCTTATATCAGTTCAAGCCTCTAACATTAAAATTCTTTATTCTCATGTAGCAGTGAGGCAGCAGCAAGTTGGATGAGTGCAGCTTTCACTTCTAGAAAAATCTTATCTGCATATATAATTCTTTGGTTTTAACAGTATACTTTTCAGGGCTCTGAGTGTACTAACAGGCCTTAGCTGCCTCAACCAGCCTTGCTAGCAGTTACAACACTCCATTTAAACTCAGGTCTGGTCATGTAGACCTTTCCTGAACCATGCTGTAGATATGTCTGTTCTCACTGTTTTTTGGGGTTTTTTTGGGGGTTGTTTTTTTTTTTTTTTTATTTAGTAGTTAAAATTAGGATGCTTATGAGTTTCATACTACTTGGTAGGGAGAATAAAGCAGTACAGTTCAATGTTTATCATATAATTATAGTACAGTTCAGGCAGAACTTCAAACCACCTAGAAATGGGAGAGTCTGAGGCCACCTAAGCCATCCTGAGGATGGGATACACAGGATACCTATGCGAAGTGAGAAACTGACAGCTCTTCCTCATCAGCCCTAAAGCTGTAATGATCTCTATTTTATGTCCATACTTAACACATTCTTCTTTTACCAATAAGATTATTTTGAGGACATCCAATAAATAGCTACCTCTCTCCAGCAGATAGTGACCAGATCAAATACTTAGCAGATATTATCTCTCACACTTCTTCCTTGTAAAAACACAACAGATCTAAAAAATTTCCTAAATTCTTACAAGAAATCTCATCCCATCCTCCCATCCAGCTCCTTTGTTAAGTAGGGATGATTTGTGATCCTGATGAGAGTAGGACTGGTGAAGGTAGTGGCTCATGAAAAAGAAGTTACCTGCAGATCTCCTAGCAAGAAGACAGAGATTTACTCTGAGGTGTTATACTGTACATGTTAAAAACAAAAAGGAAAAAAGGAGTAAATAAGTAATGAAAAAATGCATTCTCTCTATTGAACCAAGGAAAACAGATAGAAAAGAGATGTGGATTTTTGTGGGTTTTTTTTAAATTTTTTCCTCCCCTTAGGAAAGAATACTGATTCAACTCATTTTGCCACATCTTGAAGTAATCCTAGAAGTCAAGCAACAACAAATATTTCATGGTCTTAAAAATACACAAAATTATGTTAATTAAAATCATAGAATCATAGCATCAAAGAATCATAGAATAGTTTGGGTTGGAAGGCACCTTTAAAGATCATCTAGGCCAACAACCCTGCAATGAGCAGGGATATCTTTAATTAGATCAGGTTGCTGACACCCCTGTCCAACCTTACCTTAAATGTTTCCAGAAATGGGCTATCTACCATCCCTCCTACCTCTCTGGGCAACCTGTTCCAGTGTTTTGACACCCTCATTGTAAATTTATTTCCTATATACAGTATAAATCTACCGTCACCGTCACAATAAAGTTTTTCCTCATGTTAAGGTCTCCAGGAGGGTTTTGAATATCTCCAGAGAAGGAAACTCCACAACCTCTCTGGGCAGCCTGTCACAGTGCTCTGTCACCCATACAGTAAAGAATTTTTTCTTCATATTGAAGTGGAACTTCCTGTGCTACAGTTTGTGACCATTGCCACCTTATCCTATCACAGGACACCACTGAAGAGAGACTGGCCCCTTCTGCTTGACACCCACCCTTCAGATATTTGTAAACATTACTAAGATCCCCTCAGTCCAGTCTTCTCCAGAGTAAGAAGCCCCAGGTCTCTCACCCTTTCCTCATGAAAGAGATGCTCCAGTCCTCTAATGATCCTTGCAGCTCTCCGTTAGACTCTCTCTTTGGTATTTCCCCATCTCTTTTGAACTGGAGAGACCGAAACTGGATACAGTATTCCAGATGTGGTCTCGCCAGAACAGGCTGCCTAGAGAGGCTGTGGACTCTCCTTTTCTAGAAACTTTCAAAACCCTCCTGAAGATGTTCCTGTGTGACATGCCTCAAGTGATCCTGCTCTGGTAGGGAGGTTGGACTCAATGATCTGCAGAGGTGCCTTCTAACTTCTACCATTCTATGATCCAAGGATGCTTTTACTTTAAAACCATTACTCCTTGTCTAACTACATTCCCTGCTAAAAAGTCTGCCCCTATCTTTCTTATAGGTCCTCTTTAAGTACTGAAAGGCCTCAATAAGGTCTCCCTGGAGACTTCTCTTCTTCAGACTGAACAACCCCAACACTCTCAGCCTTCCTTCATAGAAGACATGTTCCAGCCCTCTGATCATTTTGTGGGCCTTCTCTGGACCTGCTCCAACAGGTTCATGTCAGTCTTGTATTGAGGATTCCAGAGCTGAACACATTACTCCAGACAAGGTCTCAACAGAGCAGAGTAGAGGGGAAGAATCAGTTCCCTTGACCTGCTGGTCACACTTCTTTTGTTGCAGCCCAGGATACAGTTGGCTTTATAGTCTGGAAGTGCACATTGTCAGCTCATGTGAAGCTTTTCATCCACCAGTACCCCCAAGTCCTCCTCAAGGCTGCTCTCAATCCCTTTAGCCCCTAGCTTGTATTGATATCAGGGGTTGCCCCAGCCCAGGTGCAGGACCTTGCACTTGGCCTTGTTGAACCTCATGAGGTTCACATGGGCCCAATTCTCAAGCTTGTCTAGGTCCCTATGAATGGCATCCTGTCCCTCAGTCATGTCAATCATGCCGCACAGGTTGGTGTCTTCAAACCTGCTGAGAGTGCACTCAATTCCACTGTCAAGACACTGATGAAGACATTAAACAGTACTGGTCCCACTATGGACCTCTAAGGCACACCACTTGTCACCAGTCTCTATCTGGACATTTTTCATCCACTGAACAGTCCACCCATGAAAACTATACCTCTCCAATATAGAGAGAATGTTGTTGTGGGGAGCTGTGTAAAAGGCCTTACATAAGTCCAGATAGGTGACATTCGTTGCTCTTTCCTTGTCCACTGGTGTAGTGAACTCATCTTAGGCCACTAATTTAGTCAGGTAAGACTTGCCCTTAGTTAAGCCAAGATGATGCCACTTGTCAGAATTTCCTGTTTAGTATTTTACATGATATTAATATATAAGTACTAAGTCTTTAGTTGTACATATTCTTGCATATTTTAGAGAGAAGGAGTGCTCTGAGGACCACCACAGTTCTTGGACCACGACAGCTTAAATTAGAATATTAATTTCAGGTTGTTGATCCTCTATCTGTATTTCAAGATACTGTGTCATTACCCTATATTACAAACATCATTTATGTAATCATTTTACATGCATTTCCAAATAAATTTCCAGGTCAATTAAGTTTTCTAACTTATACATGCCAGAGTGTTTATTTT
This sequence comes from Chloroceryle amazona, assembly GCA_027560015.1. Lineage (NCBI taxonomy): Eukaryota > Metazoa > Chordata > Aves > Coraciiformes > Cerylidae > Chloroceryle > Chloroceryle amazona. The sequence goes on from JANHFX010007288.1 coordinate 21,138, forward strand.
CAGGATGTAGAAATCCATCATCACAGAACCTTATTCTAGAGCAAATCCACATAAAGCTGCACATCCTAAAGGCTTACTTGAAAACAAATGAAATAAAAAGAAAATTAGCTTGCATATTAGGTACAAAAAGTCATAGTACATATTTGTATTTAATGAATAAAAGTATACAATAGGACAACATATATATTAAAAGGCAAAGTGTATGTCAGGTAACGTGATCTAATACTCTAGACATCAGGTAAATTGGCTTTTTATTAGATATGTCTACATCAGTGTATTTCTTTGTCTGAAAGAGTCACAACTGTGTTAATAGACAGGAAACTGGTAACCTTCTCCATCATCTTAGATGTTGTTTCTGTGTTTCTCTATCATCCTCAGAAATAATAAATAGTAGCTGCTATGTGTGAAGTCAAGCCTTTCAAAAATGGAGAATGCTCTTCCAGCTGAGGTCAGAAAAAGTATCCAGTGTTAGCTGTCACATCATTTATTGCTCATGGTCCTGCAAGCAAAAGAAAATTGCTTAGCTCTTCACGAAGTAAAATTTGCACTAGATTCCTGTTAGCAATTTATTTCCACTCCTATAACCGTGATCTCTTAACTGTAACCAACTCTTTTCTCTCCCTGGGCTTTTACTGTGAACAGTAATTTCACTAACTGAGGTTCAGATGGGAATAAATATCCTTACTATCACCTTCTGTTTGGAAATACAAATACAATTCTTTATTCAAGACACCTTTTTTACAGGTTCTTAAATACTTAGTTCAAGTTAGGACATTTGGAGTGTTATGTGATATTTATTTAATCTTCTGTTCATAATCTCGGGCTCAGAATGGTTATTGATACTAAATTAAGTTCTGACAGTGACATAGCTATGCTGATAAGATTTTGTTTTCAGTAACATATTTAGAAAAGTGCATTATCCTCACCAGGAGTGAAATACTTCATCTGCAGAACTAAGAAAGCTATGCATTTTATTGGTAACCACACTCATAGGTTTTTCTCATTGGTAACCACACTCATAGGTTTTTCTATGTTCATATTCCTTTGAGAGCCTTGACACTGAGGCTAACAATAAGAATGGAAGTGTTGAATTAACCATTTGCTAATTGTCTCTAAGTTAAATTATTTCAGTTTGATATTAATGCAGTTGATTACCGACTCCTTTTTTTACATTGACATAAGAGCAGATTCTACATTTCTGAATAGCTAATGTGGCTGAAGCCGTATAAACTTATGTCTGCACAGAATGTGCCCTTGCTGTGCTTGATTCTTTATTGCTTTTGATCTTGCACAGGACTTTATAACAGTGAAAAGGAGATGGAAAATTATCCCACTCTGATTGTCCAGTCTGATCAGTCTGTGTAGGGATCATCTGGATCATAGTTCATAAACAAGTTTTGGTAACATCTAGTTCATCCAAGTGACTCATGGGAGGTTGTAAAAGTGACCCTGCTTTGGATTGCCTTGAGGCCATGGAGAGCTCTGTAGGTAGCTCAGCCCTGAGTTGTCCATAATCTGTAGACCAAACAGAGCAGTGCTGCACCATGCAAAGAAACAAAACCTGAGCTAAGTCTTGAAATATGCCCCAAGTCTCAATCTAAACAACTATTCTGTTGCCTGAGAAAATGAGATAAAGAGAAGTTGGAGGGTTTCAGTGTCGGTTTCAGCTGACAACTGTCTGTATCCAGATATAACCCACTCAGGCTTAGTCTTGCCCAGTCACATAAATGAGGGGATAAAAACTCTAAGGTTCAGGTTAGTAATTGGGAGTCGCTCCTACATCTCACCTGTATACTTAAGTTACAGTTGAGGACTTAATAGGAAATATAATTTTGTCATCACAGCAGCAGAAGTAGAAGCACAAAGAAGTTAATCCTGTGATTTAGGAACAGTCAGGTAATTGCTTCTATTTTAAGTGCTGTTATATATATATATATTACTTTTCATTACCTTCTTATGTATTTTCAAGAAGTATACATAAAAGTAAAGCAAGGTAAATTATTTTGTAACTTAAAGGCCAATAAACTAACAGGATGAAATCTTTTTATTGTACCTTTTACTTCTTGTTTGAGCCAAGCTCTTTTTTCTGATATTGGGATTTTGCTCACCTACATATATTGCCCAATCCCTTTTAAAAGTCATACATTGTTATTTGAAATGATCATATCATGCTTACACAGTAGTAGAACAGATCACTCTTAAGCATCACTGTTGTGCCGCAGAAAGAAACCTGTCTCTGTCCTATACAATCTTTTCTTCCCAATACTTAAAATATGGATTCTTATTAAACAAATAGTTAAAAGCATGTTACTGTGCATTAGCTGATGCTACTAGAATTTATTCTGAATGTGTCTTAAGTCAGTTTGGGAACATTAGCGTGTACTCTTGTGATGTATGGGTGCTGCTTTATTTAAAGCTGATGTTTGAAAAGAAGAAAGTGCAGCACCTAAACTGCAGTAGCTCCTATAAGGAAGTGAAAGAAAATTCAGCATATCCAAAGACCAAATTTTTTAGTGACTAACATTAGACACTTGTTTTTCTTTTTAAAACAAGATACTCAGAAGCCTATTACTTTTTCTCAAATTAAACTCAGAAATATATATTCTCTTTGACCAGTTTAGTTTTCTAGTAAATTCTGTTTACTTCAGTGGGAAAAAATATCAGGGATATACTTTATCATTTTTAGAAGTATATAATTATTTTCAATTCCATAAAGAGAGAAGCAGTAACAAAGGGCAGGGTGTTAATAGTTTCATGATTCTATCTCCCTAATGATTACTCTTTATATTTTATTTATTTAATGTCTCTTGATCAGTGGTTCTAAAATACTTGATAAAACCAAAAGGTTTGTTTTCCATTATTGAAAGCAGTGAGTAAAGTATCATTGAGAGGCCAGACTGCTCAGCCAGAGGAGGAGATAGTGCCACTGCTTGATGAAACATGGGGAACATTGATCATTCTGACCATCTCTTTTTGACATCTAGCAGCCACTATTGTATGTTTCCCGATGAATGCTTTTTCAGGCTGATCACTTGAAGTTGCTGAAAGTAGACATCTGCCATTTTTATGCTTATGTGGTCTTAGACAAAACTCCCTCTGTTGTTTGCTTGAGAGAGGAAAATACCTCTCATCTTACCGTAGAAAGCCTGTTACCAGACTTTCAACAGTGAGTCTTTTGGCCAAACAATACTTTTTTCCATGATGAAAGCATACAAGGAATGTAGTAGTAGCATTCAAGTTCATGTTTGCAGTCCTTTGTAAACAATAGAAAGGAAAAGGAAGAAACACATTTAGCTCAAAGAAACAATCTAATTCTTTTCTAGAAACCTGAATTTTATGGAAGAATATAATGTCTGATCAAAGATATAAGTAGCAACACTTGTTTAAATTTCCCTGTTGCCACACAGTCCACTAACAAATGTTTTTATGAGGTTTTCTTTTAATATTTTATTATCAGTGTAACTTTTCCAACATTAATTTTAATAGATCATGTTCTTACTCTCTTTTTTTCTTATTTCTTAAAGCCTTTATTAAATTAAATAAATATGTCATGTTTAGAAATGCAGTTACTGAGATACAGTCACATTCATAAACACATGATTACTGATGATTAAGGAATATTTTAAGCCTCTCATGTTCTTCCTTATTGACTGATATGGTGTGCAGTACATTGATTTATCAGATGTATTAAAAACAGCTGCCAAATTATTATTTTAGCTTTTACAGCTACTGAAAACTCAACTGTGAAAACATAGCATGTAAAAACTACTGTGGATACCAGCCAAACATGTATACTTTAACAGCATCATCAACAGCATATTTTGACTGTATCTGTAATTACAGTTTTTCTTTGTCACATAATATCATCTTATTCCATTGGTTCCATTAGCTTTTTTTTAACTTAAAAATTTCTTTACCAAAACTGTAATTCACCTGTGGGCTGTGTTAAACTACTGGATTTCATTTATTAATGGATACATTATTTCATAATTTTCATCACACTTGAAGCAAGGAGATTGGGCTGGTCTCCCATATAGCAAGCGACAGAGCAGAAGGTTTCACTAGGGGAGGTTTAGATTGGATTCTTCATTTCTGCACCTCACAAAAATGCTGGATAATTGTATAATTATTCTAGATATTCCAAGGAAGCTCATGCATATCATGGACATACATTTCATGACAAATTAAAACGTAATAATTTTGGTTATACATATTCACTATTCTACCTAACAAAGGAGAAATTTATACCATTAATATTTAGTCATGACTATTTATTCACTGTGAATTTTACATTAAATGTCTAGTTTCCTTCAAGATCTCAATATAGTCTTACGTCCACACTTCCTTTATTTACCGTCATCCTGATATACTGTTTGTAATAAATCTGTGAAAAATCTGACACAATATGGTAAAATATATTATTACTATTAATATTAAGCAATATATATTAATCAAATCTGCTTTACTATGGTCTAGTTATCTCCAGTCATCCATTGTATTATTAGTTCTTTCAACAGAAAACTATTTTAAGACAGTTATTTACTAAGAGAATATCCTAGAAAACCAATTAATAACTAATATTTTTGTCTCCTAAGGAAAGAGTTACCATATACTTGTATCCTAATTTGCATATCCATTTCCATTATAAATAAAACTATTTTTTATATCATGTGGTGTACAGTTATTTAAATAACCAATACTATACACATATACATACATGTATACATACCTATGTAATATACCTATATTTATTTATTATAATCCAGAATTCTCAAAGCTCTTCTCACAGTCTTCCCAATCATTTAAAAAGAACTTGACAAATAATTTATGATTTGATCTTAACTACTATGCCCTCAACAAGAAGTTATTACTAAACTGTTAACTAAAGCAAGTTTTAATGCTCAGCTTTGAATCTCAGAAGATTTTTTCAGTTTCTTGATTTCTCTCCCCCCTTATTAGAGAACATTCTCAAACCTTGCATGAAACCACAATAATCTCTGCCATAGTTATTTGCAGGTGCATAATGGATAGAATTCTGCTCATGTGGCTTCACACAGATGGACGGTATGGGTCTCAACTGCTGGGGATAGGACGGCACCATCATGATGGAGTCACTTTGCATTTTTAATAGCAGAATAATACTTTCATAATAACAAATGTGTATAACCAGTGGAAAATCATACAATTTACTGGAATTGAGAAAGCAGCTGGGACCTTTGGCAAATGTTACTATTCTTGTCTGCTGCTGAGTGTTTATTCTAAAAGCATCTGTAGCACTGCAGGCAATATTTTTTTTTCTGAGTGAAGAACCCTGTGTGTTAAGTGTTGAGTACCTCACATTTCCTTCAAAGCAGCATGAAAACTTTCCTGATTTTGAAATCTCTTCCTTTATTGTCCTGTGAATGAGTCAGGAGATAAAATCTAATAAATACAAGACTGCAAATATGCTAGATGGTTATCTATTTAGAAATGCAATCTTATTATTGCATCAATAATGGTTCCCATGATGATATTCATCTATACAAATTAATCTACAGATAAAAATTTTCTTTCTCCATAGAACTTCTTTCCACTTTTTTTTTTTTTTTTTTTTTTAATAAAGAATTAATTGAAATATGAAAGAACTGGAAACTAAGGAGCAATTTAGGGAGACATTTTCAGTAGAAAATAATGCCATACTTGACATAATGCTTCCTTATGAAAGGCTTTAGAGAACAGCATAAGATCAGGAAGACTGTGATACATTAAGGACAAACTGTTCGTGTTTCCCTCAATCTTCTTAGATGGCTTGTTGGTTTGTTTGTGGAATATTTTTCAGTGGGTTCTGGATTGGCTTGTATCCCTTCCACTTCATGTTTTTGAAAATTTGAAGCAAACACCTGGAAACAAAACTTCCAAAGATAATTTTTGAACTATGCTGGAATTTTACTCACGTTTCTGCTTTATTTTTTGATCTTTTAATACACATCTTCTTGAACAATAGATTCTTGTGTGTCCTCATCACTTGCTAGCTACAGTATGAGATGATAGATTTTCCAATCTTTAAGTGTTTATTTAGGTTTTTCAGCATTTGTAATGGCTATGGTACACATCTGGGAGAAGTATATACCATGTTCTCTGATCTTTTAGTAGAAACATTATGTTACAGCACAAACAGAAGTTGCATGTTTGTTCACAGACCCACTCCTCTTCCAGAAAATGTCTACAGAAGGATTTTTCATTATAACTACTTAAACAGTAGGCCATCTGGGTTCTGTTTCTAATCTGGAACAAAACCAAAACAAACCCAAAAATAAAACAAACAAACAAGCAAACAAAAACAACAACAACAACAAAAACCCAACATGTTTCTTCAGTAACATTTTGCAATAATAATATGGATTTATCTTCCTTAATAATGCTGTTTGCTTTTTTTTTTAATAGTCAGTGCTTTTTCTAATTTGTATGGTATTTTGGAAAAAAAAATACACACCACTGTATAAGAAAGCTATAAGGGCAGTAGGTATTTCCTATGCTCTTTTCTGTTTCCCCCTCCTCTTTCCAGCTCAACGCTTAAATACTGAAGAACAGATACTGAAAGGGTCAGTAAGCTATCTTCAGAAGACTTGATCCTGGTGAAACAAAATACATCTGAAAATAAACTGGATATTTGAGTCAAGGTAATTTATAATTATACAAGGCTATAAATTATCCATATTTTGTAAAACTGATGCTCTTACTAAGGTTTCTGTTAGAGAGAGAAAAAAGTAACCTGAAGAAAAATATCGGTTCTTGGTAAATAAACATGATGATCCAACTTCATCTTTCCATTATTCGAAAATATTTCAAGTAGTAAATATTGAAGTAAAATATTTCAGGTAAAAAGTTTTCCCTCATCCCCTTGTTTTCTAGCACTTATCTGAGCAATTATTTAGATTATCTGATTAACCTGGTAGGAAACTATTTATTTTCTTAGTTTTGGGGTTGGTTGGTTTGTTTGTTTGTTCTTTGTTTTTTTAGTTTGTATTTTTCTTTGTGTGTTTTTCTTTTGTTTGGGTTTGGGTTTTTGTTTCTTTTATTTTGTTTGTTGGTTTGTGGTTTGTTTTTTTTTTTTTTTCTGATGGGCTAAATTATTGCTGCCGTAGGGATCTTAACAGTCCATCTAAATCAGTAATTTAAGATGTCACTTCACTTGACACGGGATATACTATTGGACAGTTTATGTCTATAAAACAAGCTAGGATGGAAATCCAAGGTGGTCTGTCATGGTGATTTGTTACTAGTATCAGAATATTGCTCTTTTAGATGTATGTTATTAGCCAACATTTGGAGTCCAGTAGATTGTACTAATTATGAGAAGGAACTTCCTTTAAGGAACTGTTTAATTTGATACAGTTGTGTTTATTTATATATATTTAAAAAAAAAATTTAAAAAAATCTGTTCACTGCACAAATCAGAAAAAAAGAGATTTAGAACTGTGACCACAGAAACCCTAATCTGAAACTCTTTAGAGACAGTAAATCCCTGGTGTTTGCTAGGTAACCACCTTTGATTTTCAGCCCTTCTCTGCACTTGCTTTTGAAGAGGGATTTTTTTTTTTAAATGTCATATCCACTAAATAATATCTGTGAAATATTTCTACACATAAAATTCATGTTAAATGAAAATATATAGTTGCAAGTAGAGAGCTGACATTTAGCCTCGTGCAATAATAACAATCTCTTCAGAGGCCAGTCAGTTGTATCCTTCGTATGACGTGAAAAATGTGAATTTAATTACAAAAAGTTATGACTTAAAGTAAAACCATGTAGAAAAAAACCCCATGCCTTCTGAAGCAATAAAAGTATGATGTGATGCAATGGAAAAGGAGGATAAGAAAAGTATTTTGAAAAACACTGTGATACATACATTTGAAACAGGAGTAACTGGAAGGATCTACATATATGTTAGTTTACCAACAGTTAAGATTTTGATCAGTTCAAAAAAGCCTAGTAGTATTATAGTCTATCAGGATACAGAAAAATATTATATGTTACTTGACTTCGCTAATAAGTTACAAGAAAAAGTTGAAATTAGGTTAAATATGTCTGCCTGTCCTTTACTGTGATGTGTAACAGTATTAAAAATTTACTTACCCTTACAATGTTTTATATGAGGTTAATTAATAAACTCTGTCAAGTGTTCCAAATTAGATTTTTTTTGATTCTGCTAATTCAGAACTTTACAACATAAAATCACGTCACTGGAAAAAAGTTAAAATTATTTTCAAAGAGTTTTTAAAAACAATATGAAAAATGTAAGGAAAGTCAAGATCATATGAATTTCTGCTTACTATAAAAGTACAGATTTGTATTTTTAGTGTCACTAGTGTTGGATTTCACAAAGCCTTTTAATGGTGCTCAAAATAGAAATGGACAAAAATGAAATAAACCAGTAACAAAACCTTTCCTTAAATCAGCTTATAGACTGATGCTATATAAATATGGACAACTAAAATGTAGGAGCTATGTTGGCTTAATACACTTCCTCAACAGTGGAGAGAGAATTATTCTAGCAAGGAATAGAATTCACTTGCTGTTAGCTTCTTTTTCTACATACTTGCAAATACGGAATGCTGTTGGTCCCATTTGTAGGTAGCCAGATTAGGCAAATTTTGTTAGCACAGGATTTGTTTGTATTTATACAGGTTTTTTTAATTTCAAATAATTCATTTTACCGATATATTTATGCAGCTATGTATCTACCATCATGACAACAGGTGGAGAATTAAGTTGAACTTGTAACATAAGTAACATAGATGTAAGGTCTTGAAAAATATTTACTTTTTCTCTATCCATATTTTGCTGGAGATGAGACTGAAGTCATAACTGTCCTGCATATGAAATTATTTTAATATGAAGAAGTGAGGTATCTATTTTAAGATTTTAAAATTAAAAGCATTCCTAGTTTCAACATGGTCTTCTTCAACTTACACAGCACTCCCTCCAAGAATCTTGGACGATAATGTGTTTTCTTTCCTTTATTTTCAACATATTAAGTGAAAAAAATTTACATGTTACTCCTACGAGAACTGTATATTTCCTCCAGTTGGGAAGAAGATGAATGATTTTAGTGATAATGCCAGTTTGTGATAATGGTTTTAGAAATATCATGGTGGTTATCAAAATAGAAAGTATTCACAGCAGTTCCTGAAGGATATAGACCTCTTTGCTTTAAAAGTAAACACTAACAAGCTTTAGAAGTACTCTCTCCTTATGGCTGATGCTCCTGAAGGCCAGGAACAGTAGCCGTCAACTCATATTTTTCCTTCAAAATAAAGTATATGAAATGATATTATTTAGAGTTTTATTTACCTCAGGCAATTGCAATCAAACAGACATTGTTATATGTTCAGAGAATGCTTCAGGCCTGATCAACTACTTCCTGAATAGATTTTTACTCTATCATCTATATAAGTTATGCAGTATCTACCTAAAAAGTAAAATAAAATAAAAATACTACTGTTTTTTACAATGATGCATTAATAGGGGCAACAGAGAAGAAAATCTCTTCTCAGTAACAAATTAACAGAATAGATAGTTGGCTTTTGTTCCTCTTCCTCCCACCAAGTCTAAGCCACAATTTTATCACTTGTAGCTGCCAGTAAAATAATGATACATGTCCAGGGTTACCACACAGCCATACCTGAAAAATTAGCTGTTAGTTACCACATGGATATACATAACTTACCAGGTAGCACTGCATATTTGTCCACAGATTGTTTTTGTCTTTGGTATTGACTACTGTATTTATAATATTAATGTAGAATTTGAACAGAACATATAGAAAACAGTGTCAAAAGGCAATGTAATGTGACATATATTTTACATTGGTGAGCCTAAGTAGAGAAAACTGTATATTAGGTATTTTCTCTGAAGTTTGTTACAAATCCAGACTTTGACTTCATCAATAGCACATCATCTATTATGGAAACATATCCTGGAATTATCCACTGATTTTCATCAGTTGGGATTAAAGAAGTATAAATCTAACCAGCAATAGTTGCAAAATTATTAACATCATCAGTCTGCTAGAGTTTGTTTCATGTAAGAAAAATAATGGAAAAAAAATAAGCTTGTGATTTAGCTAAGAGAAAAGGCATGAACAAAGATAAATTTATTTGAACAGATGGGTATAAATTGGCCAGTAACAAACTTAAGCCGTAACCTACATAGTGTGCTTTTCAGAGTGCTGAGATTCTGAAATAACTTTCAGGTGGATTTTTTGATTTCTTGATTTTTCATATAATAACATTGAATATAACAATGAATACATGTGTGTACCTGTAACAGTACTTGAAGACACCACACATCCCTTTAATTCCTTTGTTAAAGAAATGTGATCAAATCCAATCCATCCATCCCTGCTATTTAATACAGATTGCTGAGTAAGGGTAACATTTTCTTACTTCAACAGTCAATACTCAAACTGTTTATGCATCTACTCAAACAAAGGATGTAATTTGGAAAAAAAAAAAAAAGAAAATATTCACAAGCAACTATTTTCTTAAAGAGATTGTGAGTTAAATTTTCAGAAAAAAAAAAAAAGTAAGACTGAAGAAAAAGAAAGACTGAAAACATAATCCACTTAAATTTCTCAAAAAAAATAAAAGCTTTTGTTCCAATGTAATTTTGAACACATGTTAAGCTACATTTTCCATGAACATAAATACCAAGAGACATATTATTCTCTGCATGTCACTTAAAAGCTAAGTGTATGAAATTCGGTATTACATTTTCCCTTGTTCTTTCCTACTGATGGTGTTTCTATTTTCCTTATGCATAATTCACAGCCCCACATTACTTTTCTAGTTATTATCTATGCTCCAGATACTGCTTTCATGTTCATCTTTAGTTCAGGAGGATTTTTCTTCAGTAGGTTTAAGGAACATTGTCTCTTGATGGTTTTTAATTTGCAATTTCTTCACAAGATATATTGTACAGATTCTCAGTTCTTTTAAATTTAATCAAAAGCCAGACCATCTCTTGAACTTTGAAAAAGGTCTGTTTCTCAAAATCACACTTCCAACAACAGGATTGAAAAGAACGAGATTTGCAATTTCCCTAAATATTATATCATCTTAATTTTTGGAGAGAGAACGAAGTCTGACAGCTTCTTAACCAAAATTTTCTTGTCATATTGCAACTAGAAGCCTGAGGTAAATAAGTTTCTTATAAGCACTTAGACAAGTGTATAAATGTGTTTAGTCCTTTCCTTCTGTTACTCTTTGGAAGCTTCCCTAAAGAAAATCAATATCCAAAGAAATCAGTTTTGATCTAATATTTTGACTCGTTTAAGTTTATCATGTGCACTCATTTTCTGTCAACTTTCTACATCTTGTTAATAAATTCTCTTAAATTTAATTTTTATATGAATATTCAAATCCAGAAATTTTCATTTTTACCTCTTGGATAACAGTATTTCTAAGTCAGTATCTATATTATAGGTTATCTCCAAAATTCAGTTGATTTTTTTCTTAGAGATTCAGAGGTCTTCTATGGAGATGAAATAGTCAAAATAAATGTACATAGGAATCACCTATTTTATATTTACACAATTTGCAGTTTGCCTCTTTCTCTTTTCCATTCCTGCAACAACAAAAAGGAAAGTCTACCATAAATTCTATAAGCTTTGCTTAAGAATATAGCTGTAACTAGGGTCACTTGCCTCATAAAATCTACTATGCATAAAATTATCTCTATCTCATCCAAAACCAGCACAGAGGTTCAGTTGGCAACTGCCTTTGACTTTGCTCCTCTTTTTCATTCAAAGGTTGTCTGCATTCAGAGATGGACTAAGCTCAAAACCTAACAACAGAAAGCTTCCAGAGATTATTACTCTGCCATGAAACATTTGTACCTCTTCTTTTAGTAAATATACTGTAGATATACATGTACTAGTTAGTCAGAGATTCTTCTGTCTCTCAGTGTCCACAGAGGTGTCCAGCAACACCTTTTTCTTTTTCTGTACGCATGTAGAAGTGTAGCAGGGTGTTGAGGGTCCGTGTGTTCAACCAATGCTGCACAAAGTTATCATTAATTATCATGGCTTGTTTATTGTTTGTGTTCCATACCACTAGTATTCCTACAAAGCAGGCAATTCCTACAAAGCATCATTCCTACGAAGCAAGCAAAGCAGCATTACTTACCCTAAGATACAGACCAGGCAGATGTATGGTCCCAAGGTGCAGGGGAGCTGGTTGGCACAAATGTTTAGCAGGCGTCCCTGTGAAGACATCATGATCTCGATGGCAGGATATGTGCGGCTCAGCTCATCCACCTCTGAGTCCAGCTTTTATAGAGCCCCCGAGTCCTGGCATGTATGGCCAGTACGTGCCAGGAGGCAGTGGCTCAAGGCGACAACCCCTTCCAGCAGTGTTGGTCTCTGGTCTTTCCATGGTTGCACGCCCCCCTACCCCACTAGGCCTTCCTCATCTTCAGCTGCCTCATCCTTGTCAATGAACTCCAATATCCTGTTCAAAGACAATGATGTCTTGCCAAATCTCCTCTGATAAGAAGAGCTAGTCCTTCAAATAGAGGAACAGAAACTGCCTTGGCAGCTCTCACAGCTCTCCTCTGATAAGAAGAACAGAAACTTTCCTTTGCAGCTCTGTACCCATACCATGAGTTCCCACAGCAGGCCTGCATGAATCACCCTATTGGCGACCATCGATCAAAGTATTATCGAACCACCCTTACAAGAAGTCATACAGTACTCTTGCTTCAATATTTTTCACCAACTGAATAAGTTAGAGAAATCATTTTCTGCTACATGTTCTCTAGCTTCATGAATTAGTTCCTTTTATTGAGGGTCTTAGTGATGGACTACAAGCATTTTTTTATTGTTTATTTGCCACTGAAGGGATTAGCCAGGTGAGTTTGTGTGGAAATGAATTGCATATTCAGATAAGTTCTGAGACATGGAGACACCGTAGTATGTGATGGGAGAAGGAATCTGATAGTCATAGTGATGGCATAGGATCCTGCAGCTTTCAGACAATTTGCTGAGAGAGGCAGAAAGTCAGGTGTCAGAGGCAAAGAAGGAACTCTTGGAAACATCAGAGGGAAATGCTCAGACTCTCTATGGCTTCTTTTTCTTCTTCACAAGAAAAATGGTAGGAAAACTTATTGTGAAATTTTTAATTTACTCTGTGCATGTAAACCTTTTTCTCATCTAGCTTCTTTAGTTAATTAGGGGTTTTGTTTGATCAGGTTTGTGGGAACCAACTCCTTCCTGCCTTCCTGCCTTCCTTTCTGCCTTCCTGCCTTCCTGTCTTCCTTACTTCCTGCCTTCCTGTCTTCCTTACTTCCTTCCTGCCTTCCTTCCTTCCTTCC
>JANHFX010007288.1:34590-55240 GCA_027560015.1 Chloroceryle amazona
TTCCTGCCTTCCTGCCTTCCTGCCTTCCTGCCTTCCTGCCTTCCTGCCTTCCTGCCTTCCTGCCTTCCTGCCTTCCTGCCTTCCTTCCTGCCTTCCTTCCTGCCTTCCTTCCTGCCTTCCTGCCTTCCTGCCTTCCTGCCTTCCTGCCTTCCTGCCTTCCTTCCTGCCTACCTGCCTTCCTGCCTACCTGCCTTCCTGTCTTCCTTCCTCCCTGTCTCCCTGTCTTCCCCCCGTCTTCCCTGTCTTCCCTCTCTGTTTTTCTTCTCTGTTTTAATAGCAGAGTTTATTAAAGAAAATGTAAAATTAATTTAAGACTGGAGAGCTGAGTTTAAAAAAAGACTAGTCAACTCTAGTCAATTTAGGGTCTTGTAATTTCCTTTTTATATACTTTGGAGCCCTGAGCTGTGTGTTTATTTCAGTAAACTGAATGAGGGATGAACCTTAGGTATCCCATTTTACCTGATTTTCTAAAATGGACATCTAGGTATGGATTTTGCTTCTCTGACAGGATTATAGAATTGCTTTTCTGTGTGGTGTTGACATTTATTCTTGTGATTATTTTGTCACCGTAGCCTCAGGGATGAAAGCATTAAAAGCAGGTTGACCTACCCAATATGGAAATGGGCAGTAAATATTATGTCCACCAATTCCAGATCCCTGAAGATATCTGCTTGTGTATAATTATGATCTGACAGAGAAACTGGGACTGCTCTCTGTTCTTCATCTAAGTTGCAAACTGCAAGCCTTGCATTTTCTTCTCTACCATTCTTACACTTCAAGAGCTTCTAGTCCCTGCTTAAGACCAGGGAAGATTGCCAGAATGTGAAAGCCACTCTGCAGTGGGAGTACCAGTACCAGTTCTGTCATGAAGTCTCAGGACAATATTTTTACAGATTAACCATGTATAGGATGTACTGGATGCAATTTCTGTGTGATCTGCTATAGTTTTGTCATGCTCTGGCAGCAAGGTTGGACTCAATGATCTTCAGAAGTCCCTTCCAACCCCTAACATTCTGTGATTCTGTGAAGATGCGATTTCTTGTTATTATGCTTTAGCATCAACCATGAACACATAAACTGTTCACAAGCTCCATCTTAGAGGATTTAAAGGATTTGAAAGTGACTATATTTCTCTACTAATCAAGCAATTGAAGGAGGAAAAAGTGTCATTTACCAACATCTGTTCTTCTTCATGATGTGTATATACATTCTCAACATTCTTTCCTATCTCTATTTTGTATGACAATTCTAAAATTCAGGGCTTTCTAGATGGCCAGAACTACAAGGGGAGGCCATGTGGACCACACAGAGGAAATGGAGCCCCAGATGCAAACCTAAGAATAACTCTATAGTTTAAAACATGTTCTGATTCACAGTTTTTATGAATAAATAATAAGAAGTGTAACTTGGATTCTACTCACATCATTTCAATTCATGACCTCTGACAACACTGCCAGAATGACTGGCATCTAGCATGAAATATAATTACTCTTTAGGGTATGTGCATAGTTACCCCTTGGGAAGTGCCCTGTGGCAATGAAATTCATTTTTACAGGCCCTCAATTAACAATAAAATTCAGTCACAACTGACCTGGGATTAATTAAAACCAACAGCCTAACAGTTCAGGTTAAATTGAAGAAATACAGGAGAGCAAAATTATCTTTGCTGTTTCAATACAATTTAAAACATGCTTGTCTTCTTGCATAGAAAGACCTTACCTTAATAGCAAGTTTCATCAACAGTAAAAAGAGTATCTCTGAAATCACAAATTTTAATCCTTTTTTCAAAAAAAAAATTTACTCTTAATTAAACTTTCCCCATTGGTGGTAGTGGGGGACAGGTGGGTAGAGGGAATATAGATGGGAAGAACTCTTTTTTCCATATATATAATTTCACAACTATGAACAGCTGTGGACAAATTTCACTAGAAATCATATAAGTCAGTCTCATGAGCCCAATGCTTTTCTCACGTCATATTGTTCAAATATTTTTTTTGCTGTTAGTACAAGGTTAAAATACACACTTTTTCCTTACTCACTTGAGAAATGCTTATTCTGAAAAAGAAATTAATTTCAGTAGTATTAATTTTCTTATTAAAATTTAAATCCCTAGCAATCTAATAAATCAAATCAATATTTTATGTACTTTAGTCTCCATGTTCATATTTGGTTTACCCCTGTTGTATGTATATCAAGGTAAACTTTTCTAAAACTAAGATTTTTCTTTGCTTTTTGTTACCTGACTGGAGATATCTTAAAAAAAAAAAATCCCTCAACTTTCAGAAATTTGTGAGTGTAATAAACTACTTTAAAAATCTATGGTTAGGTAACTAAAGTCTGTAGAATTCAAACATATTAGGTTTCTTATATTGTTACTTCAACCTATTATTAATAATGGTTTATTCTGTTAGTTTTGAAATTGAATCTCACTTTATGATCTTGTACAGTGTGTTATGATGAAGTAAACTGTGTAGTCTGTTATACAAACTAACTAAAATAAACTCTTTATTGTTAACAAACTCCCAAAAGAAAGTACAGCTATTATACATGATTTTCTTTATTCAGCTAAAATGTCATATTTGCAAGAATCTAAGTATAACAAATACATGTCCATTTTTTTCATTATGTTTACCTGTCTTGGAGAAATGAAGATATATATAGTTCTGACATGTTTCCTTCATTATTTTCAAAGCATTTCATTTGCAACTGACCTTTTGCTGATTCATAATGAGGCATTTAAAAATGTTTTTAGTCTTGAAAAAATAAAGAAATGAACCAATGTGCAGACTAATGATAATGTTTATGGAAAGCATCAACTATTGCATAAAAACAGAGGGAGATTTATAGGGAATAATATACAAGACCTGATGATCCCATGCAACTTTTATATTACTGTACTCTGCACTGATCTTACTACAATTGCCACCAATAGTCATTTGCAAATTACAATTATACATTGCCTCCATATTCCTAACAGATAAACTTAAAATTTACATTTGTAATATTTTGTGGGTTTGAATGGATGATGACAGGCACAGTTCAAAATAAATCTGTATGAAAATTTCATACAGAAATATATATTTGTTTTCTATTGTTAAAACATTATTTATTTCAGACAGCTATTCAGTAGAAGCTCTTTAAAAAAATAGAAATTAAAAATGGATTTTTTTTTTCCTGGTAAAACAAAAATATTTTCCACCTCTGTTACTAGAGAAGAGAAAATAAGGTACAGAATCACAGAATCACAGATTCTTTAAGGTTGGAGAAGACCTCCAAGATTATGGAGTTCAACCATCTACCTAACATTATCATGACAATTAAACCATGTCCTGAATTGCCCTATCTATATGATTTTTGAACACCTCCAGGGATGGTGACTCCACCACCTCCCTGGGCAGTCTGTTCCAATGCCTCACCAATTAGGAGAAATGTGTCACTCTCTTCAGCATAAGTAAATCTGACAGAATTTCAATACTTTTTTTAGTGTTGTTACTATTTTACTTTCTAAATTGTGAATAGAGAAAATATGTTCCAAAATCAAACAGACATTGACTGTTTATATTTGCAGACACTAACATAGTGTGGCTTTCTTGAAAATTATTCACTTAATGCTGAAATTTTCTTCACAGAAAAGGGTTTGGCTTTGATTAAACTTTATTCTGACTGCAGTGACCCTTGTTTAAGCATGCTAATACTTACTATGAACTAACTACTCTGGTAACATAGATTTTATAAGCCTACTTCACAGAGAATTAAGTTAGCAGTAAATGAAATTAGAGAAGACTAATATTTCTACGGGAAAATCACTACTTCAAATTTGTCTCAGCAGCTTTCCAGTTACCATCTATTCTGATTGCATTTTCCATAGACTAACTGATATGCTTACCTGCCTTTCCATCTGCTGAGCTGACTGTTTGCAAGTTACCTGCTTAAATGTTGGCAGGGAGCATAAATCAAGCCATTTGTCATTGTACGTCTATAAAATGAAAACACATTTTACCATTAAAGTCAGTATATGTAAAAAACTGCTGGAAAGGCACAGCATTGAGGTTACATCCCAATATATAGCAAGGTCAAATGAGGAAAGGGTTGGAAAATCTAAAGATCAAAAATCTGAAATCCCACCATGTTTAAACCATCAATACAAATTCTGAGAACAGTGAAATTGGAAAGTGTTCAGTTTATCCTTTTTCTCATTTGTCTCCTATTGGGGCAATCACAGCAGCAAATCACTTCCTCTCTGTGTACAGAAGGCAGGAAATTTTCCTCAACAGTTTAATTCCAATATAATCACAAAAAAAAGCCTTCTAAGCTTTTATAATTACTAAGTAAAGCAGTCAAAATTAGGCACTATCTGAATGAGTTTCCCTCACTGTTTGATGCATCTAGAAATTACAATTTTCAAAGCATATTATAAGAGATATTGTGTGGCACTGACATAAAGCTGCATGATTTATATTTTGGAGTATCTGCTTTCATAATTTATGAGTTACATGTGATGAAAATCTACCTATCCTTCTTATAAGATATATTTTAGAGAAAAAAATAGTTTGGGGGAAGACTTCACAGATGAAAACTAGTATGCATATGGAAATTTGTAATGGAAAAAACGTTACAGAACGCACAGGTTGAAGACATTAAGTTCTAAGATTTTTTTGTCATCATTACAAAAGGTTTTCACTAATCTTCACAAGTATTTTCAAGGACATGTTAGGTAGAATTTAGGAATCTTAAAGTCACCAGTTGTGTCTTTAGTATTACAAAAAAAATCTACATGATACATATTTACTCATAGGTTAATCTTTCTCTTTCAGTTCTGTAACATCTGAAAAAGATTCCTTCTTTGTAAAATTAAATGTTTGCCTTAGATTTCCTAAATAATTATCTTCTCTGCTTCTTTTTCACATAGCTAAGCAATAGATCATTTTGTACCAATTATTAACCTAGACCTAGTAATTCCCCTGGCCTCCATAGCATAGACGTACTTATCCCCCAAAATCCTGTTTAGTAATCCACTGGTGTGGCATAGAAACAAGTATGTGCTGTTGTCCATTTTAACCTTTATTTAACTCAAAGCTATACATTTAGCAACTGAAGACTTCAAGGGTGAAAAATGGACAGATTGCAGTAGACTTCTCCTTCAGGCCTCTAAGTTTAAACTGACCTGCCATGTTGTTCAAATCCCTACTGGGAAAAAGGGATCACAAAAAATGCAGAAAGGGAAGAATAAAAATATAAGTGTAAGAACAAAGATTTTTCTTGAGATGGAATGTCACAACAGAATAATATTTGCTTCTTTTTTTTTCTTTACAGTTTAACTGGCATTCCCATTAGAATCACACCTATCAGCCCCCCCAGTTCAGAGATTTGACAGAAAGAAGCAGAAATAAAGATGCTGCAGAAATAAAGAAGTTTCAGAGAATCATCAGGCATACAAAACCAGAAAGGTGAAGTATGTAAAGGACTTTCTCATCCTGGGAGCAAAAATCATAATTTAGATTAGAAGAAACCTCTGGAACTCATGTGGTCCAATAACCAAGCACTTCACAATAATCTGAACTGAACGAACCTGATTTCAATATTAAAAAAAGTAGTGAAAATGCACAAAACTAGAGAACAATGTGACTAGTCTAACAGTAGCATCAGTGATCATGGGGGGAGTATTACAGGATATATGGAAATTACGCTCCCTTTGGAGTAACTACCATATTAAGTCTTGCCAAGTAGGATCTACAAATGAATTTAATTACCACAAGAAACATGAATAAACAAAAAAATTTCTCACTCCAAACCATTCTCAAGTTTCTAGAATTTGTTATTATATGTTTGCAATAATTGGGATGCTGCTGCCTGAAGAAAAGGAAAAGTAAGGCAGCTGGTGGGAGGAAGATGTGTGTGGAGAAATGTAAACTGATAGGGTCTCTGGGCTATAGGGGTTGCACTTATTACAGGCACCCTGGGACTGGAAGATGCTGACCTTCCACCACCCCAGGCTGAGGAAGCCCAGTGTAGTCAGCCAAGAAACATGGGCAGGGACACATAACAACAGAGAAGATGTTGGTGTTAGTTGCATCTCTTATAACACTTGCAAAAGTATAATTAATGAAGCTTTTCTCTATTAGTTTGGATTCTAATATTTTTTTAACTAAGCAATGATAATTCCTGTATTTTGATTTGGAGGTTAAATGTTTGTCTCCATATAAAAGGGCTATTAAGCTTTTTGTCCATAACAGAACATAGAATTTAAAATGTGACAGTATTCTTAAATTCTCTATTTTGAATTAAAAATATAAAAAATAAATAAAACAAAGCCAAACAAAAAAAAATGTTAAGTACTACATGTAAAACATGATATTCTTCTGTCTTTATTCTATTCTAGAAGTTCTTCATAAGAACATGGTGAAAAAGAGAAAAAAAAAGAATAATCTAATTGAACAGCTGAATTTTTATTTGGGTATGAAAGAAGGGTAGAAGAAAAGCATGCAAAAAGAAGCAGATCTTTATATAGCCTTTTTGCAGTATTTAATAAAAAATGAGAAAAGAAAAGGATAAGCAACCAAAGTGTTCAGGTGAAGACTGAATTATACTGAAACAGTAAACCAAATAGTTTTATAGAATTTCAAAACTTTTTGTTAATCAAACAAAATAAAGCCGAAAATTACTTGGGGAAAACAGTCCTTTGTAATCTTTGGGGTTTTGTGGTTTTGGTTTATTTTTGTGTGTGGTGTTTTTTGTTTGTTTGGTTGGTTTTGTTTGTTTGTTTGTTTTGCTGGTTGGTTGGGTTTTTTTTCCCCATTTTAGCATTAACATCAAAATATAGATGTTCTAAGAAGGAGCCTATATCCTCTACTTTTGTCTTATACAGGTCTCATGTTGAACCCAGGAAGTGAAGAAACGGGAAATGTTTAAAGTATGAATATAATGATTTTGGACAGGAGAAATGTAAACACTTGCCACTCACACCCTCAGCAGTAGTTACATCATTTCTTCAAATCTTGTTATGATATAAGGACAAAAAAGATTTATGCATTTTAGCCTGTCTAACCAATTCCTTAAATTGGAAAAACATTGACTCATTTAGATAGGCACACTCTTGAATAGCTTTATAACATCAGTTGTTTGGAAGAGCTTAGCATGAATATAATAGCATTTTGAATGAAGTTCTTTGCATCAAAACACTACTTTGTATGCATCCCATCCCACAATGTCAGTATTGTGTTCAGAATTAATGATGACTGTAGTGCTTTTTAGTAAATATCTTAAAGTTACTTTTTTTTTTCCACAGTCTCCATTACTCCCTTCCTCAGGGAGAAGAACTTAAAAAATCAGTGGATGCACAGTGTGGATATGTGCTCTAATGTGTTTCTTGAATGCAGAAAAATATCTGCTTTAGTGGTCTCTTCCATGGGCTGCAGGGGTATATCTGCTTCTGTACTGGAACACCTCCCTGCTTTTCTCTTACCTTGGAGTGCACACTGTTGACTTTCACTTTTATTGTTTTCCTCACTGTCTGTGGCATTTTTCCGTTTCTTAAATATGTTTTCAAAGAAACCTTTTTTTCATGACCTCAATGAAGCTATGCTAACATATACCATCTATAGCTGTGAGACAGTATAACCAGTATTGTCAGTTGTACCCACAGATATTACGTGGGATATTCACAAGCTTTAAAAAAAAACAACAACATTATTTTTTTAACATTCTCTTTTCCATATCTAAAAATAGTCCAAATCTGCTGAGGAAAACTAGAATAGACAGAATGAAGCACAAATGTTTTGAACATGTGTTTCAAAATACTGTGACATATGGATAATTAGTTAGCAAGTGAGTAATAGGAAAGCTAGAAAGATGACATTAGATAACATCATTCATACAAAATGTACTTCTAAATAATTATTCTACTTTGTAATTGCCTCACCCTGCCAACTAAGCACTGTACAGCAAATCAATAGGGCTGGACATCTGATTAAAGTGACGACAACAACAAAAATAACAAAAGGAAAATTGGAACAAATCCTAATGAATCAAAGGAATTTTTTTTTTTTTTTTTCAAATAGAAGCATATCATATTTTAATCACTGTTCATCCAGCATTTAATTCAACTCAACTATGCTTTACCAGCATATTTGAAAACTATGTCCCTACATTTGATTAATCAACGTTGTCATATTTACATTTTGGAGTAATATAAAGGCTACTTTTCAGAAGAAATTATACATCTGGTCAAACTAAGCAGTTTACCATATTACACTTTAACACCATATAATGAAGGATAAAAATTATAATTTTATATTTGCTTCTCATTTAGAAAAAACAGAACTAATATACTCAATTTAAAAAATCAAAAATCTAATTCCTTCCTGATTGCATATTTGTAAAATTTCAAATTAACAAAACTAAAAAGCTATAAAGCAAAGTTTTTCTATATGTCTATGTCCAACAAACCCTTTAAATTCATGTCTAACTTTTTGCCATTATTCGGGGGGGTGAAATTACTTAAGCAAATGTTTGGTTTCTTGGGTGAATCAGAGTCTTTAATCAGTATTTAGATTTAATTTCTAAGGCCCTAACTCTGAAGAAAACCCAAGGTTATATACAAACCTGTATATAATTAGCATACTTTTGTGGATTCTCAGCTCAGTGTTACAACTGAATGGAGAGAACTTGTAACTTCCTGGGATATTGGAAGAGGATTTTGTAGAGTCCTATGAGAGAATCATTTAATTCTGTCAAACAGGGACTAAAAATGACTGTGTTGTCTGTGAGTATAATCATGAAAAATAATTCTTGTTCAGAAACACTGAATGCATTTGATCAAGCTGTATCAGAAGACACATGCTCATCACAAAGAGGTGCCTCTTCCAGGGGTTTCTAGGAACTCCAGAAATCTAATTACTTTCAAAATATAGTTTTGTCTGAGCAAATTAACTTTTAAACACTGGTTATCTCTAACTTACAGATTCAGTAGAGGAACTCTCATACATGCAGGTGGTCAGCCAAGAGAAATTATGCTTATTTTCAAGGTACATTTCATGTAACATTTTCAAGATTCTCCTCAAAGAACTTTAGTGCCCTGTGTGAGAAGGATTAATCCTGAGCAAGAGTGACCACCACTGCAAGTGTGGTGATAGGAAGCAACACTTTTACCTGCGTAATGGGAACCTCATGAACAGAGTTTTGAAGATTCTTGCTCTGTCGAGATCCACCAGGAGAGACACCATCTGGAAAAAGTCCCAGCAACCTACAGCCACTATCCCACAAATATGCCACCTTTGCCTAGGCAGCAGCAGCCACAAAAGCCTGTACTTCCGGTATTCTGATGGTGACAAAAAAGTCTTAATATACTATCATATTTCCCTGGCATCTGGGTGAAGGCACCAATCTATTATGTTTTGTATAGAAGTCTCCCTTTAGATCCCCTAAAATTTTTGCCCTTGATATTCTAGCACTTCAGGCTTCTGTATATCATCACAAGATCTGACTTACCTAGGAACTTAAAGCAAATGTGCCAGTAAATTTTTTCAGTAAGTAAGCAGTTTTTAAAAAAATTTTAAAATCAAAATATATTTTAATTTTGAAAATTAGGCTACATTAAAATGTAAACTAGAACTAGACAGAAAACATCAAACCAAAATTAGAGAGCATTATTCCTTTTTCATTGACACCATATAGGACAGATTATTTCTTCTTGTTCTCTATCCTGCAGTTTCATGCAGCTTTCTATTTATCAGCAAAGTCTAAACAGTTCTCTCTGATTCATTGGAAAATATTATTTTTCCTCCACATCTGAGCCTCAGTTTATGCCTTCTTCATTCATGTCCTTGTGCCACTGTTTTCCCCACTGTCATTATTTCTCACAACCACCCTCATCTTTCTCATCAAGGACTCATTGCTGCTGTAGGTCTTCTCCCTGCTCCAGAGAGATACCACTCATTTAGAGCAAGCAGCCATACTAAGGAAAAGTTGCAGCCTTTTTACTCTTTGTATGTATGCTTTAAGCAAAGTGACACATAAAAAAAACAGGTAAACAAGCAAATTACTTACAACCACTACTGGTTTAATTCAGTCCAGTTTTAATTATTCCATTAAAAGAAGAACAATTCTCATTGAAACATTAATCTTGCAAGTTTGATCATTAATATTTTATTTCATTGTAGGCAATGAAAATTTTAATTTGCATTATCCCAGTCCTATTTGTCTAATGAAGTTGGATAAATATAAGCAGTTAAACCTTTGCTTATTTAAGATCTCCTGATATTTGTAAAAAAAATATATGTATTGGGTTTTTGTGGGAAGATTTGGGCAGAACAGGGCACTGCAGGCCAAGCTTCTCCCATGTCCAGTAGAGACACTGCCAGGAAGCTCCAAGACAAACTTACCACTGTCTAAGACTAAGCCAATCAGCAATGGTGGTAGTACCTCTGTGATGTATTTAAGAAAGAGGGGAAAAAGAACGCTGCATGGTAGCAGCAAGGAGAGGAGTGGAATGAGAATATGTGAGAGAAACAACTCTGCAAACACAAAGGTCAGCAAAGAGGAGGGGGATGAGGTGCTGCAGGCACCAGAGCAGACATTTTCCTGCAGCCAGCAGTGAAGACGGTGATGATTCATTTGTCCCCCTGCAGCCCATGGAGGTTAATGATGGAGCACATATCCACCTACAGCCTGTGGAAGACCAGATGCTGGAGAAGTGGATGCTCAAAGGACACTGTGACCTCATAGGAAGCCCACACTAAAGTAGACTCCTGTCAGGACCTGTGACCCCCATGGAGAGAGAAGCCCAATGCAGAAGCAGGTTTTCTGGCAGGACTTGTGAACCTATGGAAGACCCACACTCAAGCAGTATGTTCCTGAAGGACTACACCCTGTGTAAAGGACGGACACTGAGACAGTTTGTGAAAAACTGTAGTCTGTGGGAAGGACACAGACTGGAATTCACAGAGGACTGTCTTCTGTGGGAGGGACCCTACACTGGAGCATGGAGGGGGAAGGAGTATCAGAGACAATGTGTGTTGATTTAGTTTTTATTTCTCATTATCCTACTCTGATTTGTTTGGTAATACATTAAATTACTTTCCCAAAGTTGAGTCTGTTTTGCCCATAACAATAACTAGTGAATGATCTTTTCCTGTCTTTATGTTGACCCATGAGCCTTTTGTTGCATTTTCTCTTCCTTGTCCATTTGAGGAGGGGGAATGTTAAAGCACCATCCAGCCAGGGTCAACCTACCACAGGCCTAAGGCTTTAGTTTTATGCAGGGCAAAGACATATGCATTTTTGCACTTATTTAAATAAAAACATTCACGTGACAGTAGAAGTGATAGAATGTCAAATGCCACTATAATTTCAGCAAAATCACAGATTTAGGTGGTTCATTGAGTATGGAAGTGTTCTACTTTGAGGATCCCACCAAAAATAGGAAACTTTTCAAGTTTTCAAATTTTTAGAATTAGTAATAAAATACAAAGCATTAGGAAGTATCTCTTTAAATAGTGAAAATTTATATCTACTAGTGTGAGATATAGTAAATAAAAAGGCTTAATAACAAGTATTTTGGACACTAATATTTCAAGATAAATCTTTCTACTAGTCTTTTAAGTCCACAATTTTTGCTTAGAGTGAAGAGAATCCAGTGTTTTGAGTTCCTTCCAGCAGATCTGTGGTTAGCTTTGGATTTCCTTCATACTACAGACAAACTTTTGGTCTTCTACCTGTCTTTGTTCATCTGTGGACTTCTTTTCCTTTCCTTAGCCACTGTCTACGTCAGCTGCAATAATTATGTTTCTAATTGAATTTCATCAGTACTGGTCTGCCTCATCAGAACATAACTACAGAAGAAAGATGAACAAAACAGCTTTTGGCTTTTTTGTTTGTTTGTTTGTTTGTTTGTTTTTGGTTTTATTTTTCTTTACTTAATTTTTTGTTTAGGGTTTTTTTTTTGCATTTTTGTTTTTGTTTTTACTTTTTTTAAACAAGAATATATCTTACAGACACAGTGAATCAACCCCTAACCTGTACTGGTATATGGGTTTATTCCTCACTAGGTGCAATACTCTATACCTGCCGTTGTTGAACTTCATTAGGTTCCCCTCCGCCCAACTCCCCAGCCTTTACAGGTCTTGCGAAATGACAGCACAGCCTTTTGGGGTGTCAGCCACTCCTCCTGGTTCTGTATCATCAGCAAACCTGCTCTCTTCATTCAGGTCATGCTGAATGAATATGCTGAATAAGACTGGATCCAGTACTGACCCCTGGGGAACACCACTAGCTACAGGTCACCAACTAGACTCACAACCCTCTGATTTCTGTTGTTCAGCCAGTCCACCTTACTGTCAGCTCATCTAACCCACACTTCCTGAGCTTCCCTGGGAGTATGTTAAGGGAGACAGTATCAAAAGCCTTGGTGAAGTCAAGGTAGACAACATTCCCTGCTCTCACCTCATCTACCCAGACAGTCATGTCATAATAGAAAGCTATCAGATTGGTCAAGTATGATTTCCCTTTGGTGAATCCGTGCTGACCACTCCCAAGATGATTTCCTCCACATGATTAGAGATGACCCCCAGAATGTGCTAGTCCATCACCTGTAGTTTACCTGCAGTTTCCTGGGTCCTGTTTCTTGCCTTTTTTGAAGATTGGAGTGACGCTGACCTTCTTCCCCTCCTCAAGTACTTTTGTTCTCCACAGCCTTTCAAAAATGATGGAAAGTAGTTTAGCAATAGCCAGCTCCCTCAACACTCATAGGTGGATCCCATTGAGGCCCGTGGGTTTGTGGGTGTCCAGCTTGCCTCAGTGATCTCTAACCCAATCTTCCTTGACCAAGGGCGAGTCTTCCTTTCCCCAGTCATTCTCCCTTACTTCCAAGGACTGGGGTTCCTGAGTGTTGGAAATAGAAAGCACAAACAATTGAAAATCACAAGCTCATCACTGCCAATAAACATCTAGTGTCTAGAGCAGTGAGGGTGGGTGGTCTGTGTTATCATGGTACTGTGGAGGAATGTGTATTGTGGCCAGATGTGGTCCTGGCCTTTGCATTCTCCTGCTTATTGCAGCAGCGTCTGTGTCTGGCAGAAGACACCAAGGAATGTTTCTGCAACCAAAAGGCCAACTAACAATGGTTTAACTACAGTGCCAGCCCCAAACTTTGCACAATTGTACAAGGAGGTATAAATGTTAGCCCTATTTTGTGGAACAAGAATTTGACACCAGATCATAAGAACAGATTGAGGAGCTTGTCCTCTTCTCCCCTCCCCACCCTCCACCACCCTGAGTGGATGCCTTTTTGTACAATTTCTGATCTCTGCTCTGCCAAGTTTCTTTCCCATGGAGATTATGATTGTGATTCCCATTGTGTTTTACAGCTATATAGTGAGTCTGCAGCTGAGTGCATTTACCACCAGAATCTGTATATGCTGCAAGCGACATTAAACCGTGTTATTTGTGCATCAGACTGCTTGCTTCTTGTGAATGCAACTGGACCTACTGCAGACAGGCTGTTTGTGCATCTGGTGTTGGACCTATAATCACATGTAAATTGTCATATCTATTCAGAGATAATCTGTCCCTAGCCCCTCTCATTTCTGAGGACCAGCTAGAAAGCAAGGAGATTAATTTCTTACCAAATTTACCCATTACTTCATGGAAGACCGAGGGCAGGTCTTAGCAGTAAAGACTGAAGCAAATAGGTTACATTCATCAAAGAATGTTCCACTGTCATAAAAGCCAAAACTCTTGCAATGGCACCAGCCATATAGCCAGAAGTTGATGTGCATTACACTTCTATTTCTGCCTGTCCCCTTTCCTCTAAGTGGTAAAATGGAGGAAAAGCTAACTTGTGCACCACTGTTTTACACTTGCACCCCCAGGGCTTTATAGTACTCCTTGATTTTGTTCAGTTTTTGGCTTGCACCATCATTCATCCTCACATGAAAGAGTAACAGTGAATAGTAGTTGGTGCTCTTGACAAGTTGTGGCACCCTCAGCAGTGTCTCAGATCTTAGTTCGTGGGAGGCATAATACATCTCATCAGGTCTGAAGATGGACATCTCAGTGCCCTTTAACAGTCACTCACTATGAGCACTCAAATGTATGTGAAAGAATTAAAGTGACTTTCAACCACTAAGCTGTTCTCCAGCTCTTACACCAACCAGATAAGGCATAGAGGCTTGTGTCTTCTATGGACTTAGAAGCAGTTCCTTATATTTCTGGAAAGACTATTTGGAAGAGAAAGCAACTGGAAAGGAACAGAGATGATTGAATTATTTAAAAAAAAATATTTCTGTAATAATATCAGGAAGACAATAATAGTGGGGGAAAAGATTGAATTACAAAAAGGATTTTAATTTGAATTACAAACTGTATCAGCCATTAATACAAACAGAATTAGGTAGGGTGACATATATGAAAAAACTGAAAGGAGAAAGTGAGAAAAGTATTTGCATTATCCACTTAGTTGTTGAAGAATTTCTGAACTTATATGGGAAGAAAACACTTGCTACAGTAGAGATGTGGTAGTACCTTTAAAAAACCTGTGGCAAATAAAAAAAATCTATATAACATTAATAGTAAAACCAAATCACATACAAAGTAGAATTTGAGCAACAGAAGAACTGAAAAAAAAATATTTAACCACAGCTATGTGTGTGTAATTGGGGTCTGTGATTCAAGATATTAAAGACATCTTATTTTCAAATATATTTTTTGATGAGAGGGTAAGAAGAGAATACTTCAATATTCAATGTACCTTCAGCAAGGAAACCTCAGTAGAGATTTATAACCTAGAGACAAAAATAAATATTTATTGTGCAATAATATATATTAAAAATTTTTTTCAAAGCAAGTTTTCAGAATGCATGTGTTCAGCCAGCAAATGGAATATCTTGGAGCAGCCATGTCACACAAAGTTACTGGGAAAGGCCTTCTGTGACACTGTGAAGTATAATTACACTGACATGATTAAATTTCCAATTCCTAAACATTACAAAGTGGGCAAGTCTGAGTCTATGTTGGAAGGAACTGTAGCAAAAGTAAATAGAAGAAGTTAACTCGGCAACTAATTTGACCTCTACTGAAGGTAAGTTATTTCAAAATGACTACACTAATACAGACATATCCTGTGCCTCTATCACCAAAATCTCTTTTGCATCAATAGGTCAGCCCAGGTTTCCAAAGAAGAACAGAGGCATTTATCTGTAGGGTAAAGTTCTGTTCTAACTGACATTACAGGCAAGACTTTCATTGCTTTAATGAGATCAAGATCAAGTTCCTGCTTTTTATGATGCAATTCTTCACATGGATATTTTTTCTTTAATAAATATTATACTAGCTAATTTGGTGGGATGTATACTGCTGCAATGTTCTGTACCATGAATTTTAGTAATTAACTTAGTAATTATAGCTTTTTAGCAGAAGATTTTTTTCTTTGAATAAATTAGAACTTAGGATATAGGTTTAAAGGCTTAAAAATGAATACACATTTTAAAAACATGTTCTGAAAAATATCAAAATTTATTTGCTATGTGATGTAAACTTTTTTAAAACTCTTCATGAGAATGTTTTCCTGAGAAACTCTGGAAGATATGCGTTTTACATCTCTATGTTTAGAGTAGCAGTCTTCTTAATTTTACTCATTTACAATTAGATATCAAGTCCAAATTAGTTTATCAGATTCTCTGCTGAAGCTGTCTTCCTCAGTGGAAGTACCAATCCTCTTTTCATTGACTAAGGATGGACTTAAATGACTGTTTCTGAACAACTACCTAATTTATAAATGCCTTGAATCAGTTGAAGTGAACCAGTCTTTAAGGGCACAGTGAAAACTGCTATTTGTTTTAATAGTCACTTAGTCCAGTATTAAATATTAGAATCCATTTTCAATCAACTGTTAACAATATATTAAGTATACTTAAGGAAAACTTATTTATGTAAATTGTTAATATTTAAATAATATTTTTAAATGCCAAATCCTCACATATAAACTATGGATAAGTAGTAAAAATCATATCTTCAGTCAGGAAGAATGAATATAATCATCCTACTCAGTGCTATCAGACCAGTGTCTATCATTTGAGGATCCAGGTCCAGAAATATATCAAGTTCTCTCTTTAACATGAAGTTTTTCAGAGAGAACATAATGATAATTGTGACATAAATCAATTATGAGGTGCTCAGTGAAAGTCATTTGTATGTGACTTCAGTCTTTTTAACATTCTGCATTTCTCCAGAAGTACTGGTGATTTCTTAATAAGTCAGGATTGGAAAGTGTCAGGATTTCTTCTTACACCACACTGGCTAATTTCCTATTATATAAGTTGCAAGGAAAAAAATGACACTAATGAAAAGATCCATAGCCATTTATGAAATGTTATAGCTTGTATAATACTTCCACTTTAGTACGCTGCTAACCATCTGCTTGGATATGTAATATTTGAAAATAACTACAAAGGATATTGATACAGATTGCTCCACAAGGTAACTTTTCCATTAAAATAGGATGATCTAATTTTCTCCTAGAGAAGACTTGATGAGGCTCTGAGCAACTTGGCCTAATTGAGGATGTCCCTACTTACTGCAAGGGGGTTAGACCAGGTGACCTTTGAAGGTCACCTTCCCACCCAGGTCATTCTATGATGCTTCTATAAGACGAGTGCGCAGTCTAAGCATTGTAAAACTGAGAAACACAGAAAATGAGGATCCTCAATATTCTGCAAGACCAGTGTATGCTTTTCTGTCCCAAAGGTAATTTGTTTTTTGAATGTTTTTTTCTATTCAGTTAGAATATGGTTACAGTTCCAGGTTTAGTCAGCATCTGTAATTTCATTTATGTGAATGCCTTTAAGTTGTAAATTCACATGCATTATTTCACATTAAAGTAAATATTGCAATATTTGCAGTCATGAGTAAAAAGCAAAACCTCACCATAAATTAGACCTTCCAGGAATATTTAAAAACAATTATTGACAGAATAATGGTAGTTTCCTGGAAAAACAAATTAAAATGTAATTTCCATCTAAACTCTTTCTTCTGTATATTAACACTACACTACCAGATGTTAGAACTGTAAGTTCATTAAGATTTTATGATTTTTTAAAAAATTAACTGAGAATAGCACCATTATATGTTATTGATTCTTTGCTTAAAGTGAGAATGCAGTTTAATTATCAACAATGAAATAGATTTTTGTCATCCTTCTGCTTTATTAAAAAGATAGTATGAGCTTTCCAGTATAGTATTTCTAAGAGCAGCTACTGTTATAACACTTCGTAATATTTGATATAATACACTATTCTGAGAGATAATGGTTAATCAATGTTGCTACGATAATAAGAATTTGGGCCCACTGGATACTTCTGAGGTCATTCACAGATGCACTATGCAATAGTAATGGATAAATCTCAAAAGGCAAAGTCCCATAACTTAACTCTTATCTGCAAACCAGTTTTGAAACAGAATAATGACAACACTGGCAGGATTGTGTATTTTGGAAGCGAAAAATTCTGTCAAAACTAATTTACTTTTGTTATATTTGCTTTCTGTAGGAGATGTGATTCCAATATTACTTTGATTTCCAAGTATTTAGTATTTCTGATCAATCAATCAATCAATCAATCAAATTTTTTGACAAAATTTCTGGTTGATTCATTTTTTTTGATAATCCAAACCACTTTCTTTATCCTTAATAATAAAGGAACGAAATGAATAATCAGCTAGCCATCTTCAAAAAAGGAAGAACAGATTGCCCACTGTTCTTTGGCTTTGGGAACATTGCATGTCATGCAGTCTTGCTAGCATCTGCTTAAAAAAATGAGCATGGGTGTATAATGAATTGAACTATGCTTGAATCAACCCCTTTCACTGAGTAAATGAAGACTTTGGAGAGTGGAAAGAGTCATAGTTTTCTTTTATGACCTATTCTTTGTCACATCATTGCTAGCTGCAGTTTAGAAGGGTGGATGGAATCATTAAACTAGGAAACTGAATGTATCCTATTTTTTTTTTTATTTTGAAGTAGGAAACATTCTTTTTATAAAAAAAAAAAAAGTAAAATAAAAGCATATTGAAACAGGTATTTTTTTTCCCTATATAATAAGAATCATGCTGACATTTTCTTATTTTTATGCCATTCACATTTTATTAATAATAAATGATAATTCAGTAATGCAGTAGGGTAGTTGGAAGATGTTTCATGTCTTCTGTTTATTATTTTGCCTTCTGTTTATTATTTTTTCCTCCCCAGTATTAGTTTTTCTTTTGAATTATGTCTTCTTTGTACAGGTAGTCCCTCTAGAGTAGATTCTGGTTTTATAAAATAGAGTAATGCATTATACTTTAAAACCTCATTCTACAAGCATGGAAAGACTCCTCATCCTTTAAGGATGTCCAGGCAGAACTGAGGACAATATATTTACAAGTGCAAAAGTATGATTTTGTTATTATGTATTTTTTCTAAATGATAGATGAATTTCTGATGAGACTTTTTTATTACTTATTTTTAAACTAAGGATGGAAATGTAAAACTGTTTCCGTCTTAATTTCATGTTGAAGACTTTTAATCACTTTTTCATATATAAAATTATACAAATTAAATTAATGTAGAAATAATATTTTCAAATTAGCTGCCAAACTAGAATTACTATAACCACAGTGTAGAACTTTAATTTATGTGTTTTAATTATAAACTTTATTTTCTATAATATTCATTTGATTTTGGTTTTCATAGAATGCTTCCAAATCTTCTCTGACAATGTCATCTGGCCTTTATTATAGTGTTATTTGTTTATTGCTCCTTTCAGAAATAGTACCTCTTTTTCCTTTAATAAAAAAATAAATGAATTGTATAGTAATATGTAGTCTTATACAATACATATGTGCTTTCTGTTTGTCTGTCTAGTGATGTATATAGTTGCTAGCTTGTGAAATGAAACTGAGAGACAGACTGATGGATTGTTTTACTGACTGTTGATACACATTATTAAGCCTTTCCTTGTGTTGCTTTTCTGTGGTCATGTTGATTTCCATTTCTTACATATGCTGGAGTCAATTAAATCAAAATAAGACCTAAATCAAAATAAGATATAAATCTAAACAAACCACCCATGCAATTCCTCGTCAGTATGACAACTTACTGATACCCTGGTTTTCTATATTTTAATTAATCATAGTACATGAAGTTAAAGACAAATATTCGGGTTATATTCATGTCAAATTCAACTTAATTACTTCACCAAAATAAGGAAGAATACATTATGAGACCCAGAGACAGAGATGAAGTCATTTTACAAGTTCCTCATTTCATCAGACTTCGGGAGAAATGTTTGGCTGATTTTTCTAAAGCATGACTCTCGGCTTTGTTAAAGTTATTTCTCACATCCTTATTTAAAAAATGAAAGAGGACACAAGAAAAGGATATCTATCTTTTCAGAGTTAATACTTTAACCACTCTTATCTATTCTACCTTCAAAATGGGATCTAAAAACCCAAAACTAATTGTGCAGATCATTTCTACATACTAAGGTTTGATGATAAGCAGGAGGAGCTGAACTGGAAACAGTAAACAAAGCACATATACCTTTTTTTTGTCTTTGATCTTTAAATTTTGGAGAAGTGGGTCTTTCTCATTTCCTATTTCTCTAGGCTTTTTTAAATGATCATTTTTAATTGGCTTGGTAGATTTACTAAGCTGTTGTTTCTTTGTGTTTTATTACTGGATACTCCAATGTAATGTGTTGCTTGATTAAAATTATACCAGCATGGCAACAAGATCTTAAAAAAAAAAACCATAAAACCAACTGTCACGATCCGGTGTTCGGCTACGTGGCCATTTTTATGATCTTGCCAGGACAAAACAAAGATAACATAATATCAGGTGCACAAGTAGGCGCTGGGGCTGGTGTGTGGCCTTACAAGACTTCGGGCAGAGCTCCCTTGCTTTCTAACGCTCCTCACCGCAGTGGGAGGCCGGGCGCGGCTGGGTTCTGCCTTCCCTCCCCTGGTATAAACTGCACAGCATCTGCACCCCTCTGTTGTCCGGCAGGACCTGTAAAAAGGTTTAAAGAATATCCCAAAGGGTGAAATTACGATGCAAACGAGGTCAGATGCCACGTGCACAGTCAATTATTAGAGTAACACAACAAAGTCCCTAGGGAGGATAGGACGGGGAAGAAAACCGAGACAGAAGAGAAAGGAGAAAGCAGGAATGCAGAGGACAGCAAGCGATAGGATAGTTACCACCACGGTCCAGCAATGCTGTCGGTGGGCAAGTGCTGCTTCTTCTTCTTCATAGTGTCCCAGATTTTTATGCAGTTGCCCACTGCACTCCCGCTTTCCTCCCTCTACAGGTCAGAAACTTCTATCTTTCCCATGCTCCTCCGAGATAGGAAGGGGGGGATATGGTGCCAAGGCTCTGTCCTGCAGATAGTTGCAAAAGAGGAGGTTGAGACAACTGGCGCCCCTGGATTAATTTATTGCAGGGGAGGTTCGGTCCGAGGGGGCGGCTTGAGACTGGCACTCTTTTTCTTTTCCTGCTAAGTCAGTGTTTTTCAAGGCCTGGTTATCACTGGACATTCTTCTCCCAGCTCCAGCTGTAGAACTACCTTCTTTGTTTCCATTCTCAGCATCTCCCACACTAAACTCCCCAGTTCTCAGGTCGGGG
>JANHFX010007290.1:0-10970 GCA_027560015.1 Chloroceryle amazona
CTGACAACACTTGGCACAGGGGTCTCAGGCCCGTGGGAGGGTTCATTGGTTCAAGAACCTCCTGTTGGCAGGTTTGTAGGTTTGTGGGGATGGGACAGGCTGGGGAAAGGTTTTTGACCTCTTTCCATAGAAAATGTGATCCCCCACAGGTTGGGCATCCCTGAAAGTCTGGGGATCCCACAGATCCAGGTGTGGGAATCCTGGAGATCTGGGATCCCCATGAGCATGGGCAGAGCACTGTCCCCTAGGGCTGGACACGGCTGATGGCTTGGAGGGAGCAGAGTCAGAAGCAGGAGGAAGGGTTTTTGCTTGTGACCCTTGGCAAAGTACTAATTCAATTTTAACTTTTTTTTTTTTCTTTTAATTTTCTTTCTGTATTGTTGTTTTCCTCACTAAATGACATGTTCTTCTTCTGTTGGCAAAATGAGGACCTTTCTGCCCACAGTGCCTGGGCTGGCCAGCACTGGTGAGGGGACAGGAGGACAGCAGCAGGAGTACCCTGCACTGAGGCAGGCAGGCAGGGGTAGCGAGGCAGAGCAAAAGGAGGTAGGTGACAAAACTGAAGGTAATTGGGTTGGAAATGTGCTGTAGGGAGGGAAAGTGCTGCGGCATGGCTGGGTTAGCCCAGGCGGTGTGGAGCAGAGCGTTGATGTCCCCATACCCACACTGCTTTGGCTGAGCCCTGCTGTCCCTCCACCCAAAAGGGAGTGAGATGGAGGGAACAGCAGCGACTTGGGGTCCTTCCAGGCTTGCAGAGCTGAGAAGCGCAGACAAAAACCTTTCTGGGAAGGTGCAATTTTTTCTCCACACCACATTCCTGTCTGTCTGTCTGTCTGTCTTGCCTGCACTTTTGCTCAGGTCTCCCTCATCACACCCTAATGACAGTCCTGGCTACTACCACTCATGAAGAGCTGTGATTTTGCTCACCAGGACAGCTCCTGTGCTCATTGCTGCCCAAGATCCTCGTGGCACTAATGAAGTCCCCAAATCACTTTTGTATCCTGGGCCAGGCAAGGAGGTGGCCGTGGGGGGTTGGGGGCGTCCCACAGCCTCCCAAAGGGGTACAGCACCCAGGCTCCTCTTGAACCACATCTCCATGGCAACGCTGTGGGATGCTCCTGTGGGATGCTGCTGCAAGGCCAAGGGGAACCCCAGCAGCCTGGAGGCTTCAGCATTGCTCAGGGTGGGGGAGAAAATACCTGTCTGGACTGGGAGCGTGGCTGTCTGCCTGTCCGGCTGTCTGTAAGGCCACAGCAATATCCCTGTGGATATTGCACAGAAGTGCTGCTTGATCTCGGCCTTGGCAGCAGCCACTTAAAGCCCACGTCCACGCAGCCTCCTCCGCTCCCTAGCCTTGCCATGATGACAAGCATCTCCCAGGGAAAAAATTACCAAATTAACCCCACGGTCCTTTCAGTTCCTAATTTTCCAGCTCTGACCACATCCTTATCTTGGCTGCAGTGAGCTGAGAGATAGAAATCTCCAGCCATTTCCTTAGCACGGCACCAGCGCAGCGTTTGGCCCTGAATATATATTTCTCTTTAACATCTGTCTTTCCTTCTCCCTGTGGTTTTTATTACCAGACACATTCGTATTAAAGTAAACACAGCCCAGGAGTGGGGGGCTTGGGGGATGCTTGGGACCAGCAGGGAGGCTGGGATGTCTGGGGCTGCTCTGCATGAAGGTGCAGGGTGGTTTGCAAGGAAGCAGGATCCATCCTGCTTCCCCGAGGGTCTCCTTTGGGATATCTTAGGGCAAAAATCATCCCTGAAGAGGAACACAGTGTTGGGCCAGTGCTTGCTGGCTGGTTGCTGTGCGACAGCCATGCCTTTGGTGGGGCTGTCCTCCCGAAGTTGTCACCTTTGTCCCCCCAAACTGTGCCCAGGGGAGCTCAGACTGCTCCCTGGCATTTGTTGCTGTTTATCTATAATTTAGCATGGTTTTTAGTTATATTCTAATTGAGTTTCATGTGTCACAGCATGTCTCAAACAGGAAAATATAAATATTTAACAACCTCCACTGGTAATAAAGATTCACATTTGCCTCATTCTGGTTCCCAGTACATGAATATTCTGTACCACGCTCCACGGGTATTAACTTCATTCAGATTTCTCCTCGGTTATGCAATATAATGGTAATGACAGATAGAAGCCAGATCTTAAAAAATATATATATAATCAAAACCACCACCACCACCACACCAGTTTGATGTCATTAACTCCCCTCCACGGGTTAGGGGAGCACTAATGTGTTCCCTTTCATTGCCAGCTCCTCCGTGCGTGCAACTGCTGTGTGCCTGCTCTAGTGCTGTTGTGGGTGGAAAATGCCCCAGTATGGGTGAAAATGCACCAGTATGGGTGAGAACTGGGGCATTGGAAGGGCAGAGGCAGCTTGCAGCAGGGGGGGGACAGGAAGCATTTGAGGCTTGGGTCTTGCAGGGCAAGGGATGAATGGAACCTGGTTTGGGCTGAGATAAAGATGGGATTGTATGTCTGCTGTGGGGCCACTTGAGGGGAGATGCATGAGATGCTGGACATGGACTAAAGCATTACTGGTCTATGCTGGGGCTGCGGCAGGGCTGTCACAGGT
Organism: Chloroceryle amazona; assembly: GCA_027560015.1. Lineage (NCBI taxonomy): Eukaryota > Metazoa > Chordata > Aves > Coraciiformes > Cerylidae > Chloroceryle > Chloroceryle amazona. The sequence goes on from JANHFX010007290.1 coordinate 2,590, forward strand.
AGGCACTAACGTGGTGGAAGGGGCTGGGACCAGGGCAGGAGGAAACCCTGGGTGACTTTTGAGTGGTGGCCGCTACCCATGAGGATGAGCTGGGTCTGCCCTGAGACAGCGGGACCTGGGCACTGCAGGAGAGTGGCTCTCAGGGCAGGGCTCAGGACTTGCTGGGGGTGACCTAGCACTGTGGCTGTGTCTGATCTGCTGGGGGCTGCCCAGGTCTGTCCCTGGGGGAGATCAAGCCTCTTGGGCCACTACTGGGTCCAAGCTTCCCACTGAAACAACCCCTAAACTGCCCTTTGTGCCATTTTGAATGTTTTAAGGCAGAGTGAAGGTTCTCAAGCACATCAGCTCTGGCGCAGCAGGAGCAGCAGCAAAGCAGAGCCAGGAGACAGATTTCAAGACCACTGGTACACTGTGCTTTACTGAGGGGTTTCTGTCAGTGTGGGGCAGCTGCCAGTCTCTCTCCCCCAGTGCTGGTATGATCTGGGGAATCTGGATGCTCCTCAGAAAGCTCCTGTGGTCACTGGGGCTGGGGAGGAACAGGCCCTGTGGGAAAGGCTTGAGCTGCTTGAAGGTTCCTGGCAATCACCAAGGCCACTTGGTACCCCAAGAAAAGGGAGGATTGGGCAACACCCTGGTTCAGGACCAGCCTGTGGAGCAAGAGTGACATCACAGGGCCAGCACCAGGCTTCTTGGGCATTATGGGGCTTTACAGCAACATAGTGACCCTCGCAGCCTATGGTGCCACCAGCCTGGTTAAAATCCATCAGCAAGCTGCTCTTGTTCCCCAAGGATTCATTAAGGTAATTATGATTCATACTGGAGAAAGGCCATGGACGGGCTCTGTGATTCAGCTAAACAGTGTTGAACAGGCTAAAAGCATGTCTGGTACCACCAGCAGGTCCTCATCGGCACGGTGAGGAGCGGCCAGAGCCAGTGCCGAAGAGGGAACCACACCAAGCAGCCAGCATGCGGCTTCCACCTGGGCCTCACTGGGGTCACTGTCCTGTTTGGCCACCTCTCGTGTGACATCCCTCACTCTCACCTTGCACATCCCCACGCGCACGCCTTGCTCGCACACGAGCTCGCCGGCACAAGCTGTTGCCTGGGTTCCCGTATATCATGAAGATGTTGCAAGCTGCTGAAAATTCCAAGTGCTGTTTTAATTATGTGCTAGGAGGAAAGCAGCCTGAATCTTGGAAGGAGGCTAATGATGGGACTGCCAGGATATTTTCAGTGGCAGAAACCCAGAATCCATCCCAATGTCTCTTTAAAAGGGAAAAATGTCAGGTTTGTCTACAAAATAATAACTAATAACCTATAAACAATGACATCACCATCCACCTCACTGCTGGGGAAGTGATTTAGAGATGCCTTGCCTATGTGAAGCGAGAACATCTGCTCTCTGCTGGAAAGAGGAGGAAGATCTCCTCATCAGCATTAAATTTAAATGAGCCAGTCCTCATTTGCACACTTCTGCTGAGCTCCGGCTCCTGAAAGAGGGTGAGTGGGGAGCATGAGCTTCGATGGGGGCTCAGCAAGTTGGTTCTTCCTCCCTGGCTTTCTAAAAGTGTGAAAATCAGACTTTTCTACCCAAGAAGACTCTGCCAGGTGCAAACTGACCTACTGCAGCCCCAGGAGCAGCCGGGTGGGATCTGGGATCAGGTCTCTCCCTACCCCAGCACTTCAGCATCTCCTCCTGGCACCACCAGTACCCCATCTCCCACAGGAGGTTGAAGACAAAATGCACCCCAGTGTCCCCATGGGCATGGCAGAGAAGCCTTGTGCTCTTAGTGATTTAGAAATTGCTTTAGAGCTGAACTAGGCCAGGATGAGCCCACTGAAGCATCTCCCAGCAGGCACCTGCACAGCCCAGCCCAGGCACCACCACAACAAGGCTGCAGCACCCACAGCTGTCCAGCTGCCCCACTCCCCATCAGCCAGCTACGTCACAAGCTGCCAGCAGGCTTTGGTGTGCTCCACATTACTTTTAATTATATTTTACTTTAAAGAGCCAGGAATTACAAATATTTCCCATCAGAAGCCTTAAAATATATATATATGGAAAGGGGTATAAAGAAACCCCCTTCCCCATCAAGGGCTGTTGGGGCTGAGCTGGAATATGAATAATGATTTAAGCAGTGAAGGAGCAAAGTTTGGGGTGCAGAAGTCCCAGTGGCCCTCAGAGGTACCCTTGGCTCATGGCCAAGCTCACCTTCAGGTGCAGAGCCCTCTCAAAGAAGCAGCAGCCATCCCAGTTATCCCAGCCACTGCAGCTGTCCCAGCCTGCAGCCACCAGCTTGGGGCAGTGCACACCACTGGGCTCCCACTTGAGTCCCGCTGCCCTCACTGGGATGGATGGCACAAGCCCTTGCTTGTCACCCAGCACCCCACTGACTTGGCAGCAACTCCTCTCCCTCTGCAGACCCTGGGTTAGCCCAGCTCTGCCTCCTGTCCTGACCCTCTCCTCCCAGTCCCCCCAAAAAGCTGTTTCTCCCTCCCCTGCCCTCGCTGCCATTCATCACTCCTCTGGAGAGCAGGGGACATTTATGGACATCAGCTGGTCCTTGCTATCAGTGTCACATGCTCATTTAATATTAATTTAGTTTGAAACCATTTCGGTCATTTGCTCCCCAGCTTGTGGGGGAAGCCACAGTATTGGGAAAGGGTGTGAAGGGTCCAGTGCCCTCCTCCTGCCCCAAACTGCCACCTGGAGCTGGGGGACAGTGTCAGCCCTTTAGGAATGGGATGGTGATCTCCCTCCCCACAGCAGTAAGACCCTTCTGAGGGTGTTTAATGAGTTTGACCTCCATGACCTGGGGCTCAGCTGGGACCATTGCAGCCCAGCCACTGTGGCCTCCTCCCATGTCCATCTTTTCTCAATTAACACTTGCTCAGCAGGTGCCAATCACCAATCCAGTTCATGCTTTCCCCTTCCCACCAGACCTTGGGGTAGTATGTTGCTCAACGGTGGTGCTGTTGCAGCTCTGGGGTGAACTTGTCCTGTCTGGAGCTCTTGAGCACTCAGGTAAGAGCTTGAGTGAGAACTGTTCTCTTGTTGCTGTTGTGAATCTTGTGTTGGGGCAGGGAAGGTGGAGGTGCCCTTGGGCAGCTGGGACTGCTGCAGGTTCCTGGATGGAGCAAAGGGAGTTGCTTTTCTTAAGCTTGGATTTGCTTGGGGGGGGGTGGTGGAGTGACTTGCTGATGTGCTGCTGTTACTCAGATTTCGCTTTCCTTGCAAACCTATGTGTGCTGTGAACAAGGTTTTGGTGCTCTGATCCTTGCTAAGCCTAGGGCTGGGCTCTGCAGCCTGTCCTCTGCCTGGTGCAAGCTGAGAATTTGTATGGCTCTGCTCTTCCCCTTGTCTGGTGTTTTTTTCACACCTTGTACCCTTCCATGCTGGGACCACCCTGAGCTGTGGTGGTGCCTTTCCAGGCTTGCTGGGATGCTGGAAGCTCTCGTAAGCAGTGCCGAGGGCCAAGGCAGGTGTGCTCAGGAACACCACACGATGCTCAGTAGTGCTTAGGGATCTGGGGCTCAGCAACAAGCGTCTTCTTTCCCTCTTGTCTCTTCCTGTCAGACAAGATTTGAAGATTCAATTAGAGTGGGAGCCGCTGATAGCAGCGGTGCTTGTGCTGCATGGGAACCAGATGAAAGCCGAAAGCAATGCAAGGGGGGTGGAGAGAGGCGGGGATTGGAAAGCGAGGCTCTTTGCCAGCCAAAAAGCCTGGGAGAAAAAGACAAGAAATGCAGATCGGGGCGGGGGGGGGGATGGATGGTTGAGAGATGACTGGAAGCCTGGGGATGTGCTCTAGCCCTGGAGCTGCAGAGTGGTATCCATTCGGGAGAGGGATCCCAGGGTGGCACCAGGCTGGGGCAGGGGAGACCTACCCTGAAATCCCCCTGCATGTGCTCAGTGGGGTGAAGCTGGGTGTTGGGGCAGGGCTTGTTCACCCAAGACCCCGTGCTACGGAGCTGTGTCTCCAGAGTGCTATCAAGAGTGAACCAGGAGCAGGGCTGGGTGTCAGTGCCTGAAGGGTAAGGCAAAGCCTAGCGGGTGTGTTGGATGGGGACCTGCCCTGACCAAGTGACAGAAGGCTGGGTTTCAGTTGGGTTTGGGTTTTCACCTTTCTAAAGCTGCCTCTCCCTTGAAAGCTCTGCTTTGTCTTGCACTAATGCTTCAGAGAGACCTAAAGACCATCTGAGCTGTTTGCTGAAATGCTGCAGCCTTTGGTGTGAAGCCTCGTGGCTGCTCGGCTGGGCATGGGGATGAGGATGAGCTTTGGTCAGAGTGGCAGTAAACACCAGAGGGTATTGAATAGGGACAACATCCAGTCTGGTGCTGGGTCCTTGTGTCCCATCCAGGGGAGTTGCCTTTGTGGGGCTGATGGATCTTTGTGCTTTCTGAGGGTCAGAGCCAGGATCTGGACACTGAAACACCCGATCTGCCCAATGAGGATAGATTTGAAAGGACGACTCCCTCTCCTCTTGACATTTTCTGGAGGTAACAGCAGTTATTAAGGAAAAATACAGTTATTTCTTTTTTAAGATGGAGCTGCAGGCAGATTTTTATTATAAATTATATTTTTACTATAAATTATATTTAGTGTTCACCAAGTCAGGAGGCTCAGCCATACCAGCGCTAGAGCCCCGAGTGGCTCAGCTCTTGCAGATGTAGCAGTTCCCAAAACTCAGGCTGTGTTCAGGCACGGATTGATTGTGTACCAAAAAGTCAAGGTGCAAACATTGATCATGCAGGAAAGTGCTGGTCATCAACCAAAAATAAGCGTTCCCCAGCCTAAATTATTAATTCCTTTCTGTGCACTGAATGTATTGTGCTGGCCATGTATGTTCCCTTTGCACAGTGGTTGTGTTTCATGCTGTAGTATATTTTCCCTCCAACTACTTGTCTGTCTTTTCACTTAATAAAGATTGAGAGAGACAATAAAAACATTCATTGAAGAGGAAAAAAAATAAAAGATGAAGCTCTGCTTGTAGCCTCTGGCAGTTGGTTTCATTAAGCAATTGATTCTCCCAAACCCTCCATGGTGACTCTGGGTGCTGGTACCCAGCCCTGGGGTTTAGCACTGGACTGGGAAACCTTGAGATGCTCAGGGTCAAGGCCACAGCATTGATGGGGCAACGGAGGAGAGGAAGAAACCATCTGGGTGATGAAAAATGGAATTAGCAAAATAATCTCTCAGGAGGGAAAGCAGCTGTTTGGATGGGGTTATGCGGCGTCAAGCTATTACCTTGTGCTGTGTCAAAGGTGGGGCTGGTGTCCTGCTCCTCCCAGGTCAACAGCCGCTGTCCTAAGAAGTGAATGTGCTAAAATCATCAGTCTGGGGCTCCATCAGCTGGTGGGTACTGAGAGATGGGAGCAACCCAGTGGGGCTGTGCCAAAGCTGGGGGGGAGCAGGGGCTGCGTGGGGCCCGGCTTGGTGGGAAGGGGCAGGAGTGGACCAGGTGGTCTCTGGTGTCTCTGCTGTAGCTGTGTCAGCTGAAATGCAGGGAATTGCATTTCTTGGTAGGTCGCTGTTCACAGGAAGGGCTTCAGTCCCACAGTGCTCATTGTCACTGGTGGGGTGGGGGAGCAGGGACAAGGAGGGTTTGCTACCATCAAAGTGCTCCTCAGCAGTGCTCTAGTCTGTAACTTAGTCGTGGGAGGCCGGCTCTGTCCCCAGACTGCGACATCCGAAATGAAATGTGTGTTTTTTCTCTGGTTCCAAGGCATGTGAAGAGCTTTGGATCCTGTTGCGATCTATCATAATCTCAGCCCTGAGCCAGATGCCTATATGGGTTCAATCTATAGCTCCCAGAACTGATAGAAATATTATCCATTCTTATTAAAATCACCCACAGCTACTGCAGCTGTATGTCAACAGCAAAACAAATAGAGACTAGTTCCCATCGGATTGGAGCCTCTCTGTTGAGGCTGTCTCCAATCTGCTTCCTGTTAAACTGGTTACAGATGTAGGCTTTTCCCATTACAGCTTGGTGCAGCTCCTGTACAGCTGACTCCAAATCCCATTACCGCACCGGAGCCATCTTTGGTGAGCATCTGCTCAACTAAAGCTCCTCCCCCCCCACTGATGTGAAATGTTGGTCGTGATGCTTTTCCTTGCTAAGAAGGAGTGTGGGGCTCTGCTGCCCTAAAAGAGCCCTGAAATGGGGAGGGGGCAGCTCTGCTGCAAAGGGAGAGGCGAGCAAGAGGGCTGTGCTGGGATGAAAACAGTGCTGCTTCCTCCTTCTCCTCCTCCTCCTTGGGTGGTACAGCTCCTGTCCCTGTTGGGGGTCTGCTGAGTAATTTGAGGTGCATCACATCTGCTGTTGGAGGAATAAGTGATGTTACAGCGCACAGCCCACCTCCTCTCACCCCTCCAAAACTATCACAGCCCTAAAATTCCTGCTGCTGCCCAAGCTGTCCCTGGCTCACCCCCCATCCCTCCTGTGCTATCTTTGGTACAATTAGGAGGCCAGGACTGTGCATGTGAGGTGAATGTGACCTCATTAGTTTCTTACGCTGTATAGAAATTTCTTCTCATTTACATCCCCAATCCCTGAATGTGCAGCTCTGGCCTCTGGGGTCGCTTTCTGCTGCTTTCCATCCCTCTTACCAAGGCTCTGGGCTGGAGCCATGCTTCCTCTCCTCAACTGTTCCTCTTCCATCTCAAAGCCAAACCTCATCATGTGTTTGAGGAAGACAGATTCCTGGTTTACCCTGGGGCAGGTGGAGGAAGCTCCATGGGGAAATGCCCTGGGCTGGGCAGTGCTGTGGGGGCTTCTGGTTTAATTCTTCTGGTGAAGTGAGACAGCAAAGTTCTGGGTGCTCCCTCTGCTCTGTGGTTGGCTGAGGCAGGGGGTGACAAATGTCCTGGCCAGGCTGTGACATGCCCCATGCTCTCATCCCTCTGAGACCCAAAACCAAGATCACTTTTCCTTAGCAAAAGTATCTTCGTATCCGTGTTTGATGCCAAAATCCTGCTAAACCAGTGGTGCTGCGTTGATCATCCCAACATTTGGATACTTCATTTTAAATTTAGAGGACCTATGGCTCTGTTGAGCCTTTCTTTTTTTCTTGCCCTAGTTGGAGGGGGAGTGCTCTTTGAGATGGGAAGGTTTAATCGTCTCTCCTGTGTGATGTTGGATCTCTTTATAGGGCAGGTATCTTCTAAAGCAAAATGTTTCCAATCCTCACGATGAGCATAATTCTCAAAAATGTATGCTATAAACAAAACGAGCCAAATGTAATTAAAATGGAGACAGCATATAATCTGGTAACCCACTTAAAGGCTCAAAGCTTCAGCTTTTAAAAAAAATGTTTGCTCCAAATCCATTTAAATAAACAGACCGACACACAAAGGCTCTCTGTGCATTATCAGGATACAAAGAGGATTGGATCAAAAGCAGCTGTGGCTGGGCTGTACATATGTAGCGAGGAAATTGCTTGATCTAAGACTGCACCTTGCACATGCAAATGCACTTGTGGACCTCGCCGTGAAATGCGTTTGTACAACAGCTGAGCTGTCGGGCTGCTGAGCTGTTTTCTGCCTGGGGGGCAAAGGCTGGTGCTCTGTTCTCACCCAAACCAGGACAGGGAGTGAGGGAGCTCCCAGTGCATCTGTGTGTCTGTCCTCTTTGGCATGGATGCAGAGAGGCCAAAGCCCCCCCCATGGCTTTGCGCTTTCCATGGGTGTGTGCACTGCATCTGTGGGGAGGTGATTCCTCAGAAGTCTGGGAAAGAAATGCAAGTCCCTGTCCTTAGCACCCATGTCTCTGTTTCTCTACTCACCTAGTGTCATATGTGCCATGTGCTGTCACGCATGTCATATGTGTCATGTGTCTCCCGGGCTTGCAGTAGGGTCTCCTGGCCACTCCTCCTCTGCCTGGATGCCGTCTCTCGCTGTTCTGCAGCAAAGCCCAGCTGGCCTTGAAGTTTTGCCAACAGCCATGTGATTTGTCTCAGGCTGGACAGCACAGGCTGTGAATCCAAGATCGTGTGCTCCCAGGCCAGCAGGATTCAGCCCAGAGAGCATCTTCCTATTGCTCTTGAAGGTGATTTGGGGCTAGCTGGAGCTCTTGGGAAGGGATGTTCATACAGATATGATGATATATACTGGGGAAAGGAGAGAAAGCTATTTATCAAGTGGTAAGAGATCTTAAGCATTTAGAAGCAGGGCCTTGGCTCGGCCTGTGAGGATGTCTGCACCTGCAGTGAGTGGTGTCTGCAGAAAATCCTTTACTCGAGCCCTGCTGAGAAAAGAGTCTCTGGCTTGTGCGTGGTCAGAAGACCCCAAGGTGGCTGCCCCTTTCTCGGGACCTTGGTCCCTGTCCCACCCTCTTCCGAACCAAAGGTGTAACCCGTAATTCTCGCGCTGAAACTC
>JANHFX010007292.1:0-23654 GCA_027560015.1 Chloroceryle amazona
CCCTGATGGTAATGACATCACCGTCACCACTGTTGTAGAGCAGGCACCGGGGGTCGCAGACCGGGCTCTGCAGCAGACGGGAGCTGTGTTCAGGAGCTGGATTCTGCTACTGGATTCAGGAGCACAGGATCAAAGGCAGAATGGACAGAGTCCTCCTTGGATGTTCCGGGGGAAGCAGTCCAAGAGGGGTGAGTTTTTCATGCCCTGAGGTAACACTACACAATGATACCTTTGCATTGTCTTCGCTTTGTTAATTCTGGGAACCGAAAAGGCAAAACATTCTGCATCCTGCTTATTGAGTGGAATGGTAAAAAAGCAATCCTTAAGGTTTGGTCAATATTTTCCAATTCCGAGGGATCATGCTAGGAGATGGGAGTCCTGGATGTAGAGCCCCCATGTCCTCAATCACTTCATTTACCTTTTGTAAATCATGCAGCAAGTACCACTTGCTGCTTTTCTTAGGAATAACAAATATGGATGTATTCCATGGACTCATGGTGGGCTTAATGTGCCCGTTTTCCAGTTGTTCCATGACCAGTTCTTGCAATTTTGCGACCTTTTCTGCTGTAAGCGGCCATTGATCAACCCATACCAGACAGTCTTTTCCATTTCAATTTGAGTATCAGTCGCTCTTCAACGGCCGCTTCAGAAAACCCTGAGGATAGCTGGAAAGGGCACAATTCATTTGACTCAATACATCTCTGTCAAGTAGGCTGGTAGGAATGGATGCTACATAAGGTCTCACAGAACACATAAACCCATCTTTCTTTTTACTCTGTTGTGTAGTTGAAACTCCCCCCACCCCCATCAGATCATGAGCAGGGCTGACTAAAGGCCATGACACGGGTCACACATGTTGAGCAATTATCGTGATGTCTGCACCGGTGTCCACCAGGACGTTGTGGGTCCAGTTTTTTGGCTGTCCTTATGAGTGGATAAATGTAATTTTCATTGTAGGTCTCTGTCAGCCAATGTCCTAAGTGAGAAAAAACTCAGGCTGGCCGGTTGATCCGAACCCACCTTCCCCCCGCACTCGTTGCATGCCATTAGGTCCTTGTGTTCTAAAAGGCACTAGTTGAACTATTTGGCTCGCTGCAGGGATGTTCACTGATGGAGACAGTGTCCACACCATTACCTTAACTTGTCCTGTAAAGTCTGCATCTATTATGCCTGCTAAGACAAACAATTCCTTCTTTGTTGTTGTTGAGTTGACTAATAAAAACGCACTCCGTCCATACCCCAATGGTCCAGTAAGGTTTACAGGCCCATACTGTGGAACCATGGAATCCCAGAGTGTGATTTCTATGGTTGTTTCCACATCCACCCCGGCACTTCTTGTGGTGCTGGCGCAGAGGCTTGCCAAGATGTCTGAGTGCTCGTCTTCATCTGTGTCTTAGCGCGAGGCAGTGGCATGCTCAGCTCTCAGCTGGCCATTTCCCAAAAAGATTCCCTTGTGATGGTACTTCAAGTGGCACTCATTGGCACAATGCCCTGGCTTCTGGCAGTGAGTGCACAATTTTTGCTCACCCTGGGCCCTTTCTTCCCTCCCTGAACCTTTCTTCTGTCTCTGGCATTGTGCTTTACGGTGTCCAGGCTTGCCACAACTAAAGCATGTTTTCTCTTTTTCCCCGAATGCTGGATGTAGGGCTGCAGCAAAGTCTTCCACTAGAGCTCCCATCTGGTGAGTGGTAGATTACACCCAGTTACAGGCCTCTACCATGTCCACCAGAGATGCTTCTCTTGGCAGAGGAAATAGTATCCTCTTACAATCCTTATTGGCATTCTCGACTGCAAGATTCATTAATATTGCCAATTTGGCAACCTCATTAGTAAAATGTTTATTCAGGGCATCTTGCAGTCGGTCTAAAAACTGCATATATGGCTCCTGATTCCCCTGCTTAATTTGAGTGTAGGAGGGCTGGACCTTTCCTTCCTCTGGGATGGTCATTAAGGCTTTTAACGCTAGCCTCCCTACCAGCTGCAGCATGTCCATCAGCAGCCTTGCTTACAGCTGTACATTCAGAAACTGCCCCTGCCCTGTCATCCGTTCAAAAGCAATATGCACAGGGGATCACCCTGTGGACGCTCTAAGTTTTTCAATGCTTCCGCAGCACAGACCTTGTGCCATCTATCCTTCCATAACAATCTCTGAGTGGGGGTCAATATCATATCCACCATTTGCACACAGTCATAGGGGGTTAGAAGCTACACCCCAAAAATGTTATCTAGCAACGCCTGAGTAAAAGGTGCCTGGAGTCCATACTGCTGTACTGACTTACGGACTTCCTTAACCATACACCAATGAAAGGGAGCCCACTGATGCAGCTGCCCCTGCGTAATGGTAAGCTGGAATGCTTCCAGGATGGAAATCCCCTCCCTCAACGCTCCTTCATACATTTGTTTCCACCTATTCTTTGGGTGAAAACCCTCATATTTCTCTGGCTTTGTCTTCTGCCATGCCCCCAACTAGACTCTGGGGAGTCTGACCACTCATCATGGCAGCAGAAGGTTTAGGGCAGCTGGGGGAGTCGAAGACGGGGGTGGAGGCAAAGGTGACGGCAGCAGTCGACCTTGACGAGGATATTTTGATGAGGGGCTGTTCCTCCTTTTCCGTCCTTATCGAGTTCATGGCATAAATAACAAGGCCAGGTCAGAGTGCATTGTGGACATTCATTTGAGCTCTCTCCCCCTTCCTGTTCTTCTTTAAGGGATTCAGCACCAGTGCCATGAAGGGGGGGTGCTGAGGGTATTGGTTGTATTGTTGCTTCAGCAACCAGGGCTATATTCTGTTCAGCTTTTAAATCTTTTAAAGTGGAAAGGATCAATTTCCAGGTGGTAGCCATCTCTGAGGCATGGTTATCACTGTGAGTAATTGCGTCCCACAGCTTTTCCCCTATTCCTTCCCGGGTTTCTGGGTGAAACGCTGTCGCTGCGTCAGGAGGATACTCTTGATTACGGCACCACTGTTACAATCTCCATACGGAGATTTCATTGTATTTCATTCCACTCTTAGAGAGTATATGCAGCAGGGGTCTGACTATCTCTCTCTCTTCAGTGGATGTGTTCCGTGGCCCATGCTGCCACGGTTTGCTCACCTCACTGGGTGCTTTTTTCTCTCCTGCAACTTCTGCTTCTGCTCAAGTTGCTTCCTTGACTCCCCTTCTTCAGTCCAGCTGACAGCAGTTCTTCCAGCCAGGCTTCCCCCACAGCATCTTCTGCTCTCTCTTCCCGGTGATCATGTCGGCGTCACCATTTGAGGGGGGAGAAGGGACATCGGCAAGTCCACGGGAGTTATAAAGCAAAAACCTTTATTATTGGTACATCCTTTGATTATATAGAGCAAGCTTCACTGATCATGCACACCAACAACAATAATGATTGGATACATGCGATAACCCACACGCTGTTTACACACCTAAATCTACTACATGATTGGCTGTCATTTAACTCACCCAGTACCACCCACATCCTGTTTTTCTTTACTTTGCTCTGCTTTATCTTCTTGCTTCATTGCCTTTTCTCCATTCTTCTTCCTTCGCACTCTTTCCATGGTTCAAGGACAGTTCCTGATAACAGTGTCTGTTTTCTTCCAGCCAAGATCCCACATATCTCCTTTTATTTAACTGACAAAGCAGGTTGTTCTCAAAAAGTGTTTTACTATCTCTTGCGAAGAGCCAGCACTTTCTCATCCAGGAAAGCTGCTAGCCATAAGTTTAATTGCTGGGCTTTTCCTACCCCTATCAGCCTATTCCCAGCCCTAAGAAATCTGTACCTACCTCTTCTGCATTAGTCTACAAACCAGGTTATTGTCAAAAAGTTCTTTATTAGGTCTGGAAAAGAGCCAACAGTAAAACTGAAAACATGTAAGGATTGCTCCTGCATGAAAGGTTCTAGCTCTGACTTCTCTTGCTAACCTTCACCTAACCCTGCAGCTCATTCAAAGCCCTAGGTGATCAAGACCTGCAATCTTATCTTTAGGTTACAAACCGAGATGTTCTCAAAAGTGTTTTAGTATTTATAGCAAAGAGATGGTGAGACATCAATGTCAGGTTGTAGTCTTTTAATTTTGAATAGAAGAAACTAACCCTGATAGACTGCATTGAGTAACCTTGGTTTGTATAGATAAGAGGGAGTAACTATGAGCTAAGCAGGAACAGAGAGGAGTCTCTAGAGAGAGGACAGATCATGCCAGTTCTGTGGTTGCCAGATCAGCAGAGCCTTGCATTCTGAGACAAAGGTAAAAATACACTGGAGGCCTTCCTCCAGAAGACCCCAGCCCATGACCACCAGTCAGCAGTGTGCAGATGTCAATGGGAGGTGACTGACGATAATGAGTTCCCAGAAATAATTGTAATAACCACACCTATTCCTGGAATTAACTGTAATAACCCCTCCTTTGCCAATGAATATATATATATTTCTCATTATAAATAATTGCTTGCTTTTAAGAACAGTGCGCAAGTTCAGAGGAGTGATGCCCCTTGTGCCTGCCGCTGTAATAAACATGCCTACTTTATAACCTCTCTTGGGTTGTAGAGTTTGATTCCGCACATCAATTTGGCACCCCCCAGATTGGACCCTCTCTGTCCGGCTGCAGGACCTGCTGAGGACAGGACTCCTCTGAGCACCCCCTGGGATTTCCAAGGAGGACTCCCTTACTCACCCAGATCACCGCGGGGACAGACAAGGACCATCAGCAGCAGACTAGGTATGTTTCTGGGAAGGGCACCTGTAAGTCATGAGGAGACATCCTACGCAAGGTGAAGAGCTTGGTCTTGCCCTTGGGAACTCAAGTTCAGGTTGGTTCTCCTGACCGTGGCGGCAGGAGTGGTTTAAGGCATATGCTGTAAGTACATGGTACCATGGCTGGTACCATGGTTGGTTTGAGCTCAGTAAAGGTTAGTATTTGTATTCCAGATAGTTAATATCTTGAGCATACCTGGTATATAGTATTCGTGTTTCATGTGAAACTGTGTCCAGACTATAAGATTTCCTGGTATCTTTGACAATTGGACTGGTATAAGGATTTTGATTGTTCATGATCCACGCTGTTTTAGCTGTTCATGTTATTTTATTGTGCGGTGAAGTTGTTATGTTTGGTAAACTTAAATCACCGTTTTGCTGTTCAGTGGTGTAGGAGTGAACTGAGTGTGCTTGAGACACAGTAGGGCTGTGAAGCGAGTGCGGAGTTCCGATCTGTGGTTCCGTTATCCCACGACAGGTGAGGTCAGAGACGAACGAAGTGACTGTGGTTCCTGCTGTGTGTCTGAGGGAGTGACTAACGAAGCGTGGTCAGAGACTCTGACTCCTTGCTAGTGGTAATTTGTGGGCTCCTAGTCTTGGTGATAGGAGTCATAGGGGGCATTGGTATAATCATTATAATCTGTTGTGTTTGTTGTAAAAATTCAGTATTGTGTGTTGTGATTTGATTTGTGTCTTGAATTATGGTAAAGGATTAAGGGTTTATAATTTATGATAAAGATTTGTTTACTGCTTTAATTGGTGAGTGAAAGGTGTAAAAGGGCCCTCTTGCGTCTGAGTGTATAGTATGAGTGATAGGTGCTTTGTGGACATTTAGAAAATGTAAAGAATCTGTAGCATACTAATTAGAGAATAAAAGTTTAATTGCTTGACTGTGTTATCTCTCCCTGAAGGCAGGGTTATTGCTTAGGAGACTGCTCAGGGGTTTGGGGGTGTAATCTCTGAGAAGCAAACACACCCATGAGCATTCTGGTGAGGACCAGGTTTTGTTGATCATTGTAGCAAATTGGAGTTCAAGAATATGTGAAATAAACAAGGTAGTGAAAAGAAGCCCCTAGGATGTATTTTAGCCCATTGGAAAGATATTGGGGGACCACTGTCAGGTAGGGTAGATTGGAAAACTATCGAAATATTGAAATCGGTGGCCCTAGTATAAATTAGTACAGTAATTAGACAGTAGTGGAGACTCTGACACAGGGACCTCCAGCAGCCAGCATCATCCCGCACTCAGTGAAGGAAAGACCAAGTGGTATTGCAAGCGCCCCTGTGGGAGGCAGTGGGGCCACACGGGGAACCAATTTTAATAAAGGTTCCATTTTCTTAATTTGATCCAGACACTTGGAAAAATGTGACAAGGGGTCACCAAACATTTCCAGTTTTTAATAAATCGGCATAATCCTGATAGGAGTGATATTCAACTGTTACTGGATCACATGACAGAAACGGAGAAAGTTAATTTTAAAAACAGCCCAGGAACTGTCTAGGGACAGTCTTAAAGATTCAGGAGAAGACAGAAAGGATCACTTTCCCCTACAAGATCCGTATTGGAGTCCTAACAGAGGAGCTCATATGAGGTTACTGAATGCATATTGGGAGTGGGTTATAAGAGGGATGGAACAGGCCATCCCAAAACCAATTAACTGGTCAGTACTGTATGCCATTTGACAGGGTCCAGAAGAAACCCCTTCAGAATTTTTGGATAAGTTACGGGATGTTATGAGGCAACAAACTCCTCTAGACTCAGGGTCGGAGATAGGAGTTCAGCAGTTGGTATATTTACTTATTGGGCAATCAGTGAGTGATATTCGGAGGAAGGTGGGGAGGTTAAGCTGACAGAGAGCAGGAATCTGGAAACCTTGTTAGATGAAGTGTGTAAGGTATTTAGCAATAGGGAGAAGGAAGATAGGAGAAAAGGTAAGCAGGTGTTGGTAGCAGCATTACAGGAGAGTCCAGAATTTGGGAATAAGCGACCTAGGAAGTCTTTGGGAATGAATCATTGTGCATGGTGCAAACAGGAGGAACACTGAAAAAGTGAATGCCCTAAGAGACGCAGCAGAAAAGTCAGGATTCAGGCTCATGTTAAAGATGATTGATGGGGACCTGGGGAATCTACCCTAGTGGACCCACTGGTTTTGATAAAGCTAGGGAAACAGCAGCAAGGGGTAGAATTTTTAGTAGATACTGGAGCAACATTTTCAGTTTTAAATAAAGCTTTGGTACCACTGGATGATGATTTTCTAACAGTTAAAGGGTCTACTGGTCAGACTGAAAAGGTGTACTTTCTAAGACCTTTATTGGGATGTGACCTCTTAGAACAATTGGGACAGAAATAAAATTTGAAAAAGGGAAAATTGAATTTTGTGTCGGAAACAAGCAGTTAATTGAAACTTTAAGTGTGGCCCTCATAAACACCCTGGTTAGCTCAAGTATATCCAGGGTTATGGGCTTCAGAGATTCCAGGGAAGGCAAAAATGCCTCCCCAATAATTGTCAAACTCAGACAGGGAATGCAACCTGTAGGAATTAAACAATATCTTTTTAAATTAACAGATAGAGAAGGAATTCAACCACTAATTGACCAGTTCATTAAATGTGGACTGTTGAAGGAATGTGAATCATAATATAATATTCCTATTTTACCTATCAAAAAGCAGGACAGTGGTTATCAAGTACTACAGGACCTTAGAACTATTAATGAGATCGTTGAAGATCTACACCCTGTAGTGGCAAATCCATACACATTATTAACTAAATTAATATCTGAATTGACTTGAAAAATGCCTTCTTTTGCTTACCTTTAAGCCCAGAGAGTCAGTTGCCATTTGCATTTGAATGGGAAAACTCAGAATCTGGGAAAAAGTCACAATTAACATGGTCTGTACTGACTCAGGGGTTTAAGAATAGCCTCACTCTTCTTGGAAAACAGTTAGCCAAAGACCTGGAACACTGGAGACGACCCCATGGAATGGGAATAATACTACAATATGTGGATGATGTGTTGATAGCTACCGAGACAAAAGAACTATGTATTGAATGGACAATTAGCCTGTTAAATTTTCCCAGACTTAATGGGTATCGAGTCTCTCCACAGAAAGCCCAAGCGGCACAACAGCAAGTAACGTACCTAGGTTATGAGATAACTACAGGTCAACAGACCCTAGGAATAGCAAGAAAGGAAACCATCTGTCAGACCCCTCAACAGCATACATCCAAAGAATTACGTACATTCCTGGGAATGACAGTATGGTGTCGCCTATGGAGATAGAACTACGGACTCTTGGTAAAACCACTCTATGAATTATTAAAATCTAACCCAAAAGATCTCACCTGGAACAGGGAAACAGCAGAAGCATTCAATCAGTTAAAGAGAAAACTGATGGTGGCCCCTGCCTTGGGGTTACCAGATATCACCAAACCCTTCTGTCTGTTCTCCCATGAAAAGCAAGGATTAGCCCTAGGGGTCCTAGCTGAAAACTTAGGACTATATTTAAGGGCAGTGGCATACTTTTCTAAGCAACTTGATGGAGTAAGCGAAGGGTGGCCTAGCTGTCTGAGGGCAGGAACAGCATTAGTGCTGAATATTCAGGAGGCATGTAAGTTTACACTAGGCCAAAAGATTACGGTATTAGTATCACACACTGTATCAGCAGTATTGGAGGTGAAAGGAGGTCATCGGATTTCGCCACAAAGATTTCGTAAATATCAAGCCATCCTAGTGGAACAAGATGATGTGGATATAATAGTTACTAACATTGTTAATCCAGCATCTTTCCTTAGTGGAACAACAGGGAAACCAGTCTCACATGACTGCCTGGAAACAATTGAGGCAGTCTACTCAAGCAGACCCGACCTGAAAGAGGAGCCACTAGAAGATGTTGAAGACTCCTGGTATACCGATGGAAGCAGCTTTGTTTCTCAAGGTGTTCGCAAAGCGTGATATATGGTAACCAGTACTGAAAAGGTAATAGAATCCAAAGCCCTCGCCCCAAACACCTCAGCACAAAAAGGTGGAGATAATAGCCCTGACCCGAGCACTGGAACTGGCTAAAGGCAAGAAAATTAACATTTGAACAGACTCCAAATATGCTTTTGGGGTTGTTCATGCCCATGGAGCTATATGGAGAGAAAGGGGACTTTTATCCACCCAAGGAAAACATATAAAACATGCAGAAGAAATTCTCAGGCTTTTGGAGGTGGTGCAGATGCCTGGAAAGGTGGCTGTTACATATTGCAAAGCCCATCAAAAAGGGAACACTGCTCAGGAGTTGAGCAACTGCTTGGCGGACTGTGAAGTCAAGCGGGCAGCTGAGGAAAGTATTCCAAAAGTGCAGTCCTTGGTCCCAGATGGTAAAATACAGGTTGATTGTGAGCCCAGGTATTCTAAAGAGGATTAGAAATCAATTGAGGATTTGGGTGGGAAGATTGAAGGAGATAAATGGGACACTCCGCAAGGAAAAATAATAATACCATTTGCATTATTGTGGGCTGTAGTCATGGCAGAACATAGACAGTCTCACTGGGGAATAGAGGCCTTGTATCAGTATTTGAACCGATTATTAATTGCCCGGAATTTGTACGCTACTGTTAAACAAGTGACACAACGATGTGAAGTGTGTCTGCAGAATAACCCTAAAATAAGCCCTAGAGCACAGCTTGGGCAAATAGGGAAAGGAAATGATCCAGGAGAGCGATGGCAAATGGATTTTTCAGAACTCCCAAGAAAAAGGGGGTTTCAATACTTGCTGGTCCTAACAGACACCTTTTCAGGATGGACAGAAGCATTCCCCTGCCGAACTAATAAAGCCAGGGAAGTAACAAAAATACTGTTGCAAGAAATAATACCCAGGTTTGTTATTGCTTGAGTATCTTTGTAAAAGTATTGTAAAATATACTAACATTAATGATTATTTGGTGTATGAGCAGACTGACAAGTTTAACTCTCCACCCTTTGGCATCCCAGGAAGTAACTGGAGGAATTTTTCAGGAGATTCTCTTCAGGAAAAGTGGTATGGACCTTCCCAGATGCTGCCAACCACCCTACCGCAGTTAGGATTAAGGAGGATCCTGCCTGTATACGCTATACTTGGGTGAAGAGAACTCCGGATAAGCAGTGGACATCTGCACCTACAAGATCACTTAAGTTAAAATCGCTGAGGAAGTGAAATGAAAATCAGATATTTTATAGTTGTGTTAATTATTGTAAAGACTGTTGCAGCTTGGGAGAAGAATATACATTTTGAAACTAATTAATGCTAGTAAAGCTAAAGACTGCTGGATTTGTACTGCCTTACCTAAGGGAAATATGAGGTAGCCTCAAGTCATTGGAATAATGATAATAATACCTGGCCTGAATTTTGGAGAAGGCCTGATGGAGGTTATTGTTCTTATGATAACTCGAGCTATGGATTTGGCCCAAAATTCAATTTACAACTATTAGAGGATACTGAAATCGAGTTTCTGGTTAGTAATAATAAATGTAGTTAGAAGAACAGATCAAGAAATTGCCTTTGCTCCCCATCGCTTTGTTTCAATTGTAATAATTGTACATGCAATGATGGATGGAATGTTTACTGGATAAATAAGACTACAGTAGAAGCAGGCACATGGGATATGACAGGGTTGAATGTCACGTTCATAGATTTTTGTAATCATGCACAATTGCAAACCTACACAAGCCGAGGTTGGGACATAATGGGGAATTGGTCTTATCAGTATGGATGGTACAGTGCTGGAACTTTTTATGGAGCAAACCTTACAGCCACTAATGGGCCTTGTAAGTTATCTGATGGGTTCTGGTGGTTGTGTGGAGATGGCATTAGTAAGAAGCAGCTCCCTGCAGGGTGGAAAGGAATGTGTACAATCGGGCACTTAATTCCTCAGGGTAAGATCTATAACCATTCACAACCTCCCTCAGGGATTCTACAGACCCCCTGGACAAGATCTAAATGGGAGGAGAATCCCTTAGCAAAAAGAGGAACAAAATTCCATAGTTTTGTGAGAGGTTTTTTTCCTTGGTTAGGAGTCAGTGAGCTTGAGAAGGCTAGAGTGAATATTTCAGCCACTTTGGATGATGTATTTAACATCACTGTGTTGATGCCCTCCGTGGCCTGCAGACAGAGGTAAATTCACTCTCAAAAGTAGTGTTACAGAGTAGAATGGCACTTGATTTATTAACCATGAAAGAAGGAGGGGTTTATGCAATCATTAATCAGAGCTGCTGTGTATATGTAAACCAAGAGAGCAGAATCGAGGAAGATTTAGATAAATTGTGGGAGAAGAAGTTTTTCATGAAGTCAGTACTAGCTGGAGATTGAAAGAGCTGTGGAACAAATTAACCTTGTGGATGCCAAATTTTGTGTGGCTTAAACAGCTGTTCGTTTTAGTAATAACTATAATTGCTTTAGGATTTATAGTTTGCATTTTAAGTGTTTTGTGTGTTGCACCAAGGAAGCTGCGGATGACTATGGACAGTGGAAGAAGCATCAGTTAAGGCAGAGGGACAGAGGGTAGAAAGTGGTAGATATTTTGCCAAAATTCTTAAGAAAAATGGGATAATATAGCAAAAGAATTTGAAAAAGGAAGAAGAAAAGGGGGGAATTGAGACATAGATGTCTGGTTGTAGTCTTCAATTTTGCAGCTGTAGCTTGTTTTTGAATAGATAGAAGAAACTAACTCTGATCTATTGCTTTGAGCAACCTTGGTTTGTATAGATAAGAAGGAGTAACTATGAGCTAAGCGGGAACAGAGAGGAGTCTCCAGAGACAAGCCAGATGATACCAGTTCTGTGATTGCCAGCTCAGCAGAGCCTTGCATTCTGAGACAAAGGTAAACATACACTGCAAGGAAGACTGGAGGCCTTCCTCCGGAAGACCCCGGCCGATGAGTCAGCAGTGCACAGGCATCAGTGGGAGGAGACTTATGATAATGAGTTCCCAGAAATAATAATAACCACACCTATTCCTGGAATTAACTGTAATAACCCCTCCTTTGCCAGTGAATATGTATATTTCTCATTATAAATAATTGCTTGCTTTGAAGAACGGTAGACAAGTTCAGAGGAGTGATCCCCTTGAGCCCGGAGCTGTAATAAACATGCCTACTTTATAACCTCCCTCGGGTTGTAGAGTTCGATTCTGCACGTCAGACTGCATAAAGCAAATTTTCAGAAAACTGTGTTTTGTAGATTAAAAGAAATGTGGGCGGTCCACACTTCTTGGGCCTGAGATTGAGCTGCAATGGGGAGTTCATGGGCAGCAAGGTAATTCAAGCTAACAGCTCTTGTGGGGAAGCAATCCCTAGAATTTTCCAATTTTTAGTGTCGGCTCTTTGATAGATCTAATAAAGTACTTTTTGAAAATAACCTGTGCTGTACACTAAAGTAAGGCAGGAGATTGAGATTTTCTGAGGATGTGAATGGGCTGCCAAGGGTAGCTGATGATCAGCAAGAAAAATCAGGGGTAGCAGCACTCCTGTATTCAATTTTTAGTGTTGGCTTTTTTCTGGAGCTAATAAAGCACTTTTTGAGAACAGCCTCTGTTCTAGACTAAACCAAAGGTGGCAGATCCAGATTTCTTGAGCTTCTGAATGGGTTACCAGGAGTAGGTGAGGGCCAGCAAAAAAATTCAGGCTTAGCAGCTTTCCTGGGGTAGCAATGCCTACTCGTTTCAATTTTTACTATTGGCTCTCTGATAGAGCCAATAAAGGACTTTTGGGGAACAACTTGGTTTGTAGTCTAGTGGAAAGTGGCAGTAACTACGAGGAAAAACCCCTCGAGGTTTTCAATTTTTACTGTTGGCTCTTTGAAAAAAAAAAAGCAAGTTTTCAGAACAACCTCACTGTAGCCTATACCTTAGGTGGCAGGTCCATACTTGGGTCTGTAAATGGGCTTGCAGGGGTAGGTGAGGGTGAGCATGAGAATTCATGGCTAACAGCTTTCCTTGGGGAGCAGTCCCTGGACGTTTTCAGATTTTAGTGTCAGGTCTTTGAAAAAAAGGCAGACTTTCAGAATAACCTCTTCTGTAGCCTAAACCTTAGGTGGCAGGTCCAGATTTCTTGGTGCTGCGAATGGGCTTCCAGCCGTACGTGAGGACCATCTAGAGAATTCCTGGGCTAGCTGCTTTCCTGGGAGAGCAGTCCCTAGAAAAATTTCATTTTTAGTGTTCTTCTTTAGCTCAAGCTAATAAAGCATTTTTTCAGAAGAGACTGAGTTGTAGCCTAAAGCAAAGGTGGCAGGTTCAGATTTCATAGAGGTGTGAAGAGGATGGAAGGGGTAGTTGAAGGCCAGCAAGAGAATTCAGGGCTTACAGTTTCCTGAAGTAACAATCCCTAGACTTTTTCAATTTTTATTTTCGGCTTTATGCAGTACATAATAAAGCACATTTTCAGAACAACCTTTTTTGTAGCCTAAAGCAAATGTGGCAGGTCCAGATTTTTGGTGTCTCTGAATGAGTTGTCAGAGGCAGGTCAAGGCCAACAAGAGAATTCAGGGCCAGCAGCTTTCAAATAGTAGCAGTCCCTAGACATTTCAATTTTTACTGTTGACTCTTTGATAGAGTTTAGAAAGCACATTTTGAGAACTTGTTCTGAAGTTAAAGCAAAGGTGGCAGGTTCCAATTTCTTGTGGCTCTGATTGGGTTGCCAGGGGTAGGTGAGGGCCAGCAAGAGAATTCATAGCTATCAGCATTCCTGGGGTAATAAACCTTAGACATATTCAATTTTTACTGTTGGCTCTTCGCTAGAGCTAATAAAGCACATTTTGTGTACTACCTGTTACAGAGGCTAAATCAGAAGAGGCAGGTCCAGATTTTTCGGGGCTGTGAATGTGCTGGAAGGTATAGTAGTAGGCCAGTAACAGAACTGAGGGCTAGCAAGTTTACTGATTGATCAATCCCTAGACATTTTTAATTATTAGTTTCAGCTATTTGCTAGAGCTAATAAAGCACTTTTTTGAAGGCAACTAGTTTTGTAGCCTTAAGGAAAGGAGGCAGGTTCAGATTTCTTGGGACTGTGAATGAGCTGCTAGGAGTAGGTGAGGACCAACAAGAGAATTCAAGGCGATATTATTTCCTGTGGGACTGATGCCTATCACAGAATCACAGAAGGTTAAGGGTTGGACAGGACCTTGAAGGATCATCTAGTTCAACCCCCCTGCCAGAGCAGGACCACCTAGAATAGTTCACACAGGAACACATCCAGGCTGGTTTTAGATGTCTCTGGAGAAGGAGACTCCACAATCCCTCTGGGCAGCCTGTTCCACTTCTCTGTCACCCTCACTATGAAAAAAAATTTCCTTAAGTTTCTTTGGAAACTCCTACCCTCCAGTTTGCACCCATTGCCCTTTGTCCTATCATTGGATATGGCTGAGAAGAGCCTGGCCCCATACTCCTGACATTCTCCTTTTACATATTTATGAACATTAATGATGTCACCCTTCAGTCTAAAGAAACCCAGCTAAATTTTCTATTGTTACTGTCAGTTCTTTGCTAGAACTAATAAAGCACTTTTACATAACAACCCCTTTTGTAGCCTAAAGAAAAGGTGGCAGTTCCTGATCTCTCAGGGCAGTGAATGGGCTGCAGAGGGTAAGTGAGGACCATCAAGACAATTCAAGGTTAACAGTTTCGTGAACTAGCAACCCCTAGAGGGTTTAAACTTTTCTTTTTGGATCTGTGCAGTAGCAAATAAAGAACTTTTAAATAACAACATGTTTTGTAACCTAAAACAAAGATGGCAGGTCCAGATATATTATGGCTTTGAATGGGTTGCCAGGGGTAGGTGAGGGTCAGCAAGTGGATTCATGGCTAGCAGCTTTCTTGGGGTAGCAATCCCTATCCATTTGCAATTGTTAGTGTTGGATCTTTGCTAGGGCTACTAAAGCACTTTTCCAGAACAAGCTGTTTTATAGCCAAAAGCATAAATTGCAGTTCCCGATTTCTTGGGACTGTCAAGGGACTGCCTGGCGTAGGTGAGGGTAAGCAAGTGAATTTAGAGGTAGCCACTTTCCTGGAGGAGCAATCCCTAGATGTTTTCAATTTTTAGTGCTGTCTATTAGCAGGAGCTAATAAAGTACTTTTTGAGAACAACCTCTATTGTAGCCTAAAGCAAAGGTGACAGGTCCAGATGACATGGTACTGTGAAGGGGGAGGTGTAGGCTTGCAACAGAATTGAGGGCTGGCAGATTTCCTGGGTGAGCAATCTGTACATGATTTCAATATCTAATTTTTGATCTTTGTATGAGCTAATAAAGCACTTTTTAAGGTCAACCTGTTTTGTACCCTAAAGCAAGGGTGGTGGGTCCAGATTTCAGGGGTAGCAACATTCCTGGGACACCAATGCCTAGATATTTTCATTTTTTTTGTGTGTCAGCTCTTAGCTAGAGCAAATAAACCACATTTTCTGAACAGCCTATTTTGTAGCCTATAGCAATGGTAGCAGATAAAGTTTTACAGTGGCTGTGAATGGGCTGCAATGGTGAGGTGAGGGGCAGCAAGGGAATTTGGAGCAAACAGCTACTGTTGGGGAACAATCCCTATACATTTTTCAATTTTTACTTCCAGCTAAAGAGCTAGAGCTGTTAAAGCACTTTTTGAGAACAACTTGTTTTTTATCCTAAAGCAAAGGTGGTAGATATGGATTTATTTGGTCTGTGAATGGGCTGCTAGGGGTAGGTGAAGGCCAACAAGAGAATTCTGGGCTAGTAGCTTTCCTGAAGTAGGAATCCCTAGATGTTTTCAATTTTTATTGTCGGCTCCTTGCTAATAAAGCACTTTTTGAGAATAATCATATCTGGAGCCTGAAGCCAAGGTGGCAGGTCCCCTTTTCTTTGTGCTGTGAATAGGATAGAAGTGGTAGGTGAGGGACAGGAAGACAATTTAGGTCTATCAGCTTCTCTCATCTAGGAATCTCTAGAAATATTCAACTCTTAGTGTCAGAGTGTTTCTGGAGCTAATAAACCATGTTTTTCAAATAACATGTTTAGTAGCCTAAAACAAAGGTATCAGATACAGAAATATTGGGGCTGTGAAAAATGTTTCAACAGGGAGGTGAGGGGCAGCAAGGGAATTCAGGACTAGCAGCTTTCATGGGGGATCAATCCCTAGACATTTTTGATTTTTAGTGTTGGCTCTTGGAGCTAATAAAGCAAGTTTTGAGAAGAAACTCTTATACAGACCAAATCAAAAGTGGCAGGACCAGATTTCTTGGGGCTTTGAATGGGCTGCCAGGGTTAGGTGAGGGCGAGCATGAGAATTCAGGGCTAGCAGCTTCCCTGGGGAACAATCCCTAGACGTTTTCAATTTCTGTTGTGCACTTTTATCCAGCGATAATAAGCAATTTTTTAAGAACAGCATGTTTTAAGGACTAAAGCAAATGTGGCAGGTCCAGATTTCTTGGAGCTGTGAATGGGCTTCCAGGGGTAGATAAGGGCCAGCAGTAGATTTTGGGACTAGGCATTTTCCTGGGTGAGTAATAACCAGATGTTTTAATTTTTTTTGTGCATGCTCTCTGCTAAACATAATAAAGCATTTTTCAAGAACAGTATGTATTTTTGCCTAAAGCAAATGTTGCAAGTGCAGATTTCTTGTGGCTGTGAATTGGCTGCCAAGTGTAGTTGAGGGGGTAAAAAGAGAATTCAGGTCTAGCAGTTTTCCTGGGGGAACAGCCACTAGATATTTTCAAGTTTTAGTGTCTGCTTTTTTTCTAGACATAATAAACCACTTTATTTAGATCAGCATACATTATTGACTAAAGAAAAATTGGCAGGTCCATATACTTAGTGCTCTGGATGGGCTGCCAGGTGTAAGTGAGGGCCAGCTAGAGAATTCAGGTCTAGCAGCTTTCATTGTTGAGGAATCAATAGACCTTTTCATTTTTTTGTGTCCCCTTTTTACTAGTGCTAATAAAGTACTTTTTGAGGGTAGCGTGCTTTACGGCCTATTGAAGAGTTGGATAGTCCAGATTTTTGGGGCTGTGAATCGGATGCCAAGGAAAGGTATATCCATGTACAGCTTAGAAGAGTATATAAGCAAACTGCGTAGGAGAATAAACAAGAACGATATGTAACGATATGATTGTCGTTAGTTAGCCGGCTGCCTGTAGGGACCCTCTTCACGTCCGTGCTTTGTGGTAGCTAATAAAAAACTTTTTGAGTACATCATTCCAGCATAATGCAGAGGTAGTAGTTTCAGATTTCTTGGGCCCGTGAAAGGGCTGTGAGAGGAAGGTTAGGGTCACCAAGATAATTCAGGTCTAGCACCTTTCCTGGGGGAGCTATCACCAGATACCTTCAGTTTGGGATTTTGGCTTTTTCTAGAGCTTATAAATCTCATTATGACTACAATTGTTTGGTGTAAAAGAAAGCTGGCATCTTGGGGCTTTGAGAGGGTGCCTGGGGAAGGTGAGGGCCATGAAGTATTCAGGTGTAGTACCTTCCCTGGGGAAACAATCACTGGTTGTTTTCAATTTTGGATGGCCATGGTTTGCAACAGCTACTAAAACACACTGTGAATACATTTTTATAATCTAATGCAATAGTGGTAGATACAGATTTCTTGGGGCTGTTAAAGGGTTGCCAGCAACACATCTTTTCTCTCACATTGTCATATTGTCACTGTATTCTACAACACATTTTCTCTCTGTCCTTTATCAGCTGTGGCTTTCTCATCATTCCATAGTCTAAATGAAGGAGAACACAATATGGACTAAGGGAGATGTCATGGCCCTTTCAGACATTCATTCTCAGCAAGCTTTTGTGCAGGAGGTGAGAAAAGGGCCATGATCGGTATAGAAAGTACATATGGTAGGCATTAACATTATAGATACAAGATTCAATAGCATTTACTCAGGCAACACTTTTGAATTGGGAGGATCACAGTCTAGAAGGATACACATCAGGGTAAAGGGGGTGGGGAGTGGGAATGGTGCTGTTGGTTTTCTCATCAGGAAAATAAATAGCTAGTGTGTGATACTCAAGGTAAGTGAGACAGTCCAGTAAGTCCATAATAAAATGTGTCTTGAAATATTGTACAGATCAAGTAAACCTACTGGAAAAGTTTTATAGCTATTACTTCTCATTCTTTGAATCCACTGCTTCTGAAAATAGTTTTAGTTCTGCAGCATATGAGGCAAGAGGATGATGTAATCTTAAAGTAACATGAGGAACGGTAAGAATTACAGAAATAAAACTTAGATTAGAGAAAGGAAGAAGAAATAAGACAGGCTTTCATTCTGATTGTGGGCCCTTACCTCCCTCTTGCTCTGACTGGGGAAGAGGTCCAGAGAAGTCAAGGTGTTGATAAAGTTAAAGCAAGAGAGGGTAGATTCAGTAATTTTGCTTCTTTTTTAATGAAATGTGTCCATCTTTGGAGGAAAAATATAAAATTATTAAAGGAATAACAGGAAAACTAACCATGAGATTATAGAAGAGGACTGGAGACTGAAGACTGCTTCATAATTGTAGGAAGCATGGACAATGTGTGGCAAGACTAGCAGACTGCTGTAGGAGCTGGAACTCAGGAGAGCTCCTCTTGCTCTTCACTGTTCCTGAAGATGCAGTCACTGTCAGCTTCTGACCCACTTTTTTCTGCTTTTTTATCTTTCTTTCTCCTTCCACCAAACTTCAGCTGGTGAAGTGTCTGTCTTTTCATGGTGAAGTTTCTGTCTTTTCATTACTGAAGACAGCAGGACACTATATAGCTGGAAGAAGACATAACAAAATGTATTTACAGTGCTGTAGAAGTGTATTCAGTGGGAACTTTTGCAAACAGCAGGCCAGAGAAAGAAAAAAAAAAGTCGTGTAATACTTAAAAATGAATGGATTTAAAAGAATTGGAAGACTCATACAAGAAATTTTTAAACAAAAAAATATATAATCTAATGGAATATGATTTCCTATGAGCTCATACCTAATACTCTTCTAATCCTTATTTGTCTTCTTCCCTTGCTTCTTATATATAACATGCCCATTGGCTGCTGGATGAATACTATAAGACTTACTGTCTGGTTCCTGACATTTGCAGGAGTTGTAATTGACTTTCATTCAGAAAGTAATTGTCTCTGATACAGTTGCTAACTAACATTTTTAGGGACTGAATATATTTAAAAGTTATTACTGTTGACTTTTAATTTGCCCAAATAATGCCAAAATTTATTAGTGAACAGACTGGAACAGACACACACGAACAGACAGTGCAAATCTTGATTTTGCTGAAAACCAGAATAAAAATTACGTCAAAAGGATGTCATTTTAAAGAAGTACCATCTTGGGAAGTGCTGGTTATCTTCTCCTATATGTTGTAAGTCAGGGCTTGCTTGTCTAAAAAGAGGAGACAGGTTTTTAAAGAGTTTTCTTTATCTTTCTCATCACATATATATTTTAGTTAAGGATGAAAATAAAATATTTAGGTACCAGAAGAACAATATGACTTGCAATGACTGTTTCCCCAATACACTTTTTCCAGACTGCTCACATATGTTGTGGAAACAAAGTGGCACATTTGCTAAAGTAAAAAGAATCAGTGCCAAACAGCTGTAGGACACATTGATTCCGCCCATAAGGCTGCAGATACCTGCCACAAGATGCACTCATCACTTACTATCCCTTTCCTTAAATAATAAACATAATTAACATTTTTGTCTGGCCTACATGTCTAGGACTGCTGGGCTTTTATCTGAGTTACAGTTTGAGCAGGCTGAAGGTTTTAATTTCAATGAGAGCTTTCTTATTACCTGCTATGCTTATTCACAGGATTAGACATTACCCAATTCTTGTCAGGAATAATTTTTTGAAATACAGTTTATATCTTCTTTTCATTGCTGCTCAGTTACAATAAGTTTGAGTTTATCCTGAATGTAATATAGTTATTCTATCAGTTAAGTAATTTCCATTAATAATTTTTGGATGACTGTTTGTTTCATTTGTAAAATTCAAACAGGTCAGGTAACTGTCTATTCTCTGTCCAACTAAAATCTTCAGAATGATCTTTCTGCTACATTCAGGTAATTGTTCAAAAATCTCTCTTTGAGTGATCCCTAATACTTGTTCATGATGCTTTTTATTCACCTGCTTAAAAATAGTGCACAAGAAGTGTGAACACAGTAGAACTGAAGTATTCATACAAATAAATATTCATGGTTAAAAATATCACCTGTGCTCTGTTACATCTCATATTTTGTGTTTATAAAAAAAATGTGAGTGGCATAGACAGCTATAAGAATGTAAATTCCTGTTAAAATGGTCAAATTAAGAACTGGATGGTTTGTGGAGAAATTGCTAACCTAAATATGAGATAATGTGCTCTCTGAAAGAAAAAAAATATTAAATGAGGTCAGAGAATCTGATCCACTGGTTTCTCCTTGTTTAAAATCTTTTGTTTTAGCTGTGTCATAGGAATAATATACATTATATGGCTGAGTTATGTCTTGCACTTAGCTTCCCAATGATACTTACCACATGGAAAATACCACAGGTAATGGGTCCAAGTTAATCCTGGGGAGATTCCAATTGAACATGAAAGGAAAATACTGCATAATGGGAACAATCAGCCATTGGAATAACTGTTGCCAACAAATAACCTCCCCAGGGAAGTGGTTGATATTTTAGATCAATTTGTGGCTCTGTGATATGGAGTTATACAAATATTGAACTCAAAACATGTTAAAGATCCAAATATCAAGCATTTAATACAACCAAGTTTAAGATCTCTCAGTTAACTGTCTAGAGTGGAGCGTAGTTAATGGAGAGAGATAGGAAGAGCTCAAACTTCACATGCCTCCTGTAGGGGAGATGGCCCCCTTCTGAAACACTTGTGTTCTTCACTTGCTTTAAAAGGAGACTAGCAAAACTACTTCAGACACAAATCTGCACTAGCCAAGGGAAAAGGATTGTTCAGATTAAGGCTTTTAACCAGAATCAGTAAGAAAACCATACTGTATATGCATATTTACAAAGAGGCATATGTATGCCTTGGATAGGTTTGCCAGGGTCTGGACCAATTTACAATAGTTGTGTTTTACAAAGGAAAGTGGCTGGGTTGGTACATGTGGTTATGATATACTGGCACTTCACCCAAGCTGCCAACATGTACAATTGAATCTTATTTTTACTTTGTACTCCTCCTGTGAAAAATAAGCCTTAAACACATTTATTGAAGTAAAGACTGATGCAGCAGCATCTACCCACGTTTGTAAACTGAACCAGTGCCAGTAAGAGATGTGAATTGGCCCTTTCATTTCAATGTCTACCTCAGAGGTTCTAAGTTGGGAGAAGTCAATATCAAGTGCTACTTTGCAAGAGTGGGAAGGTATCACATCAGGAATATTTACACCTGTCCCTCAGCAGCCTTTCATTTTCATGTGGATGGATAAAGAGAATAGTATATCTCTGTCTTCTTAAAGCCATAAATAGCATCTCTACATGCTAGCACATCTCTCACCCATCTTACACTTCATTTTTATCCTATGAATAGATGTAAAGTCTAGATTTCTGTTTTGTTACACTGTTAATACTCCTTCTGTATCTGCTTAGTATGAACAGCATTTTTACCAGCTTTAGAATTAGATTTTGTTACAGGAATAAGGTCTCTTTACCATATTTTAAATGAAAATTTCATGTCCTTTCAGCCTACATACATTTTTTTCATCACGGATGATAATGAAAATATTAAAGAGGTCATTAAAAATTATGATTAATTAATTTTATTACAATAGCAGAAGCCCCTTCTGAGACAGGAAACTACTGCACTGGGCAGTGTAGAGACACATAAAAGAGTGAGTTTCTGCTTCAAAGAGCTGAACACTTAACTAAAAAAGACATGTTTCTCTTGGCTTCAATGAAACTGAATAAGGGCTTTTGTGATGTTCTTGAGCAAGCTGGAAGCCCCATGTTTCATAGAAACCTTCTCTTTTTCATTCCATAGTATTCATAAAAAATATATATAATGAATGAAGCTGCATTAAATTTTCAATTAAATGAATCTCAGACTATCTGCTGCTCTGTCTCCCCACTGCCTGCTCCTTTTGCTTTCTTCATCCTTCCTGTGCAGGAACTATACCTCAGCCCAATGTTTTCTCTTCAGCAAACCATTTCAAACAGCTATGTTTGTGCCTTGTCATCACATTTCTAATATTGAATTTTCACATTTCAAAAGGTATATTAATTTTCATTTTTTGTTCACTCTGTAGTTATGTGAAAATATTAAAAACTTTGAAAGTAGTGAAAAAGAAAAAGAGCAAGGAGAGTGGCCTCCTGCCTCTCATCCTCCTTTTTACCAGCTCTGTTACCAAAGGAGTTAGCAAAATACTGTACAAGTAGTGCAGTAGTTAAAGACTATGCTCTCTCTTACCACTAGCCTTGAGTCAGTTTTAATTCATTGTGCAATAAGAAGAGAAAAAAGGAAGGAAGCAGAGCTGAAGTTCATTGCCTTTGTTGATGAAAAGGCAGAGAGAAGTCTACCTTGAGAAACAAAGTACATGAACAAGCTACCAAACTCACAAAATAAATCTTGCATTGTGCTCAGATTTAGCCTTATATTTCCTAAGTTTCTGCTCTTGATCTAGTGATATGTTCTATATAAGCTCTCTCCTACCATCCTAAGAAGTTGGGAAGTTGAAACAAGATGGGAAGGAGGGGCTATGTGTAGGGAGTAGCCCCAGAGGGTACCAGGCAAACTGCGAAGTGACTGATTAGTACAGTGATGGAGCAAGTTCCAGCCAAGTGTAATTGCTTCTAAGACAAAAGAGCTTTGTTTCAACTTGATTATTGTTCCCCTGTAATCCATGAAGCTGAGTGGAATTCAAAGCAGCATTGGTCTAAGTGTTAATCTAATGCACAGTAGTTTCTTGCAACTTGCTCTTATCTCCAATGTCTTTAATCTTGCAGTAAATTTTGATTTGATTTCACTCTGTGTTATACCTCCCAAGAAGACAGATGTTAGACAAATAGCTGAGGGAAGCAGCCCAGGTCAGTTGAAGTATTGGAAAGCCTGCTTGAGACCATTTTGAAGAAAGAAAAGACAGCTTCTCAGGCTCTCTAATCTATTTTCTCTTATGAAAAATAAGCTGGCTGTTTTACATTGAGTAAAACAAGGAACTAAATAACCTTCTGAAAATGAACTACTGAACAAGAGCACAATCTCTCCCATGTTTTTCTGTAGTAAAAAAAAAAACAAGTTTCCTGTGGTCTCTTTCTGACACACAAAACTGTTATTTAGTATTCTCTGGAATCTAGTGAATAGTATTAGCTGACTCAGAAACTCCATGAGGACTACTTCTGTCTGTTTCAAAGCACCTGGTTTTCACAGGTGTACCTGTTGTTTCCCACTGTAAGCATGAGATGCTTCAGTCCCAGGTCAGTTGCCAGGCTCGTGATGCTCAGGCAAGCTAGGACTGGATGGTTCAGACTCAGGCAGCAGGACTCAGAGGATGCTTAGGTGCAATACAAGAGATAGAGGCTTCCCTAGATTTCTTCTTGTCCCTGTTCTTCTGGGGGAGGCTGCACCACCAGGTGAAGCAAACTTCCATATTCTACTGTGCCAAGCTCTGGCAGAAATTTGTTCCATGAGGGGCAGCCCCATCTTTCTCTGATGAGTGATGCTGCCCACGACAGAAACATGTCTATCTCCCACTTCAGTTCAGCACATGCTGTTATAAGCATTTTATTTTAATCATTCTAGTGAACACTTAGAATATGTTGGGTAATATGTTGGAGTAACCCCTTTAATGTTTTCTCATTAAAAAAAAAAAGTAGGCAGCCTCTTGTCAGAAGCTTGATTATAGTGCCAAACAGAGACTCTGAAAATGTTTTAGACTGTGCATTTCTTACCCATCCCCAAATGTTAGGAAAGTGAAAAAATAAAAATAAAACCAAATCCTTGAAAAATTAATTATCCTTCTGTGATA
>JANHFX010007292.1:23754-38170 GCA_027560015.1 Chloroceryle amazona
CCATCCCCAAATGTTAGGAAAGTGAAAAAATAAAAATAAAACCAAATCCTTGAAAAATTAATTATCCTTCTGTGATAATTATCCTTCTGTGATAGTTTTGCAACCTTCTGTAACCAGTTCTGTAAAGGATAATGAATTGGAATCCTTCATCATTTTTAAAATGCTTTCATTGTTTATCTCCTTTCTGTATTGGGAATTTTATTGTAACTGTTATTTCCCATTTTTGTTGGGTGAATTTATAACTTTTTATGAAAAAATAAAAAGGGAAAATTTCTGACTACCCTGATGATAGTCATGACTGGGGTGAACCTGTCACTATTACACTCATGGTTTATTTAGGAAATAACACAGCAAGATGGACTGCTCTTAGCTGCTATTCAAATAGCTTGGCAGCACCTGAAGCATGTAGATAAGCCCTTTCTGCCATGCTGCAGAGCACTGTGCCATGCACAGGGCTACAGGCCATTCAATCACCCTTAACACATTCTCTCACTTGACCTGGGCTGCAGCTGTTTTCCTGGTTAGTGGAGATATCAGTGGACTTCAGTTAGCTCAGCTGTCAGTAATGGAAAATCCACCAACAAACTTTTAATAAATAGTATGGTCCAAGAGTACAGGTGAAGAAGGAGATGCATTTCAGTCACAGGTGTATGAAGTGTGCAGAGGAAGAAAGGAAAGTAGGCCTAATAGGATGAGCAGATTTTTTTCTTCATTGGTTTGCTTTTCAAATGCCTTAGATGCTTCATGTTATGCTGTTTCCAGGTTCTTGGCATGTGCCTCAGTTTAAATTTTCAGAGTACTTGTTTCACCGCTCAGCTATGTCATGTTGCATTACTCTGTAGCACCACACATCAAAAATTAGAACAAACACAACAATCACTTTTAACTAATGCTGACCCTCTTTCATCATTCAGCAACTTAAATTATGGGGTGCTGACAAAGATGACCTTGGAACTAAATTTTAAGGCTTATTTACATAAAAACTCTGTCTCTGTGTGTGTACAAGTTAGCCATTTTGGTGTTCTTTTCCTGTGCCCTTTATTATTCTCTTGAGAGAAAAGAGATATCACTCGGTACATTAATAAAAGGAAGAGGGAACAGCCACAAACATGGTTAATGGTGTCTAATTTTACAACTGAGATTTGTAATATCATTCTATCTCCATAAACAAATTAAAAAAACATGAGGGAGATGGTCTTGATGCAGTGGATTGGTGAATTAAAGAAAGATTATACTATTATTGTACAGTGAAATGTTTACATTTAGTTGGTGTCCTGATTAAGGAAAATAAAAATACAACCTTAGTAGCTTTTTCTTTCTTCACACAAATACTGGGAGAACTAGTGTGAATGGCAGAATCTGGCAAAATATTGAGCATGCAAATGAGCACAGTAATAAAATAAACAGGCAAACTGATAACAATATGATGTCATGCTGATCATTCACTTGGGGTGTGTGTGGGTTTAGTGTTAAATATTTATAGTATTTCATACTGTGATAATTAATATTCTTAGGTAAGCTTTGGAAGGATAATGAAGTTCTACTGCCAGATTCTGACACCTTTATATTTAATTGTCTATCAGTTATCATGTACATGGCCCCGCTGACTTAAGAAGGAGTACAGTGTCTGTGAACATGGGAAAGAGAAGCAGACTTTGGCTCTTAGAAAGAAAGAAGAATATAAATGTCACATAGGATAATCTGGATTAATGAAAGGTTTTTCACTGATATTCTATGTAAGTAAGATAAATATCTATTCTGTTTTCAAGAGGTGTCTTGCTGGAAGAGCTTATCAAAAAGTGAATTTTGACTGACTTTGAATCTATTTTTCAAAGCTATTGCTGTTCCCATTTTGACTGAGATGGAACAATAATAAATATCCAACAAAGCAACTCAATCTCCATTCAGAGCATTTCAATACATGGAAAGTTAAATGCAAAAAGAAAGCAAGCCTGTGGAGTCAGACATATAGATTCCTGTTATTTCTACTTCTCATTGAAAATCAATGGTGAATGGCACACAAAGGTCTGCAAGATATTTACATTACTGTGATTAACATATTATAAGCACATTCAGTAATGTGACTTTATTATTTAACCAAATAAATAATCTTTTCCATCACAGGAACATAATTCAGCTCTAAACTTTTGCACTTTCTTTCATTTTAAGTGACTAACTTTGCATGTCAATTTTTAGACTCAGTGGAGGCATATTATTTCCCTAGCTGCCATTTATCCCTGTGGGAAGGACTTTGTGCCATGAATGGGTCCCTGTACGATAAAAACCTGCCTCTTCTGTGGACAACCGTCAGTGGGAAGACTCCACACCCAAGGTGTGAGTCCTGGTTACCATGGGTGCCATCCCCTGTAAGCAGGCAAGTATGACACCAGCAACTTTTTCCAACAGTCAACATTCATAACCTTTTAAAGATCATAGTGTCTGCACAGCCTTTGTCTCATGAATTTTTCTACCACTGTCCCTGCATTAAATACTTACAAAAATTCACTGGTGAGACCTTTACGTTGCTCAGACAGAGCAGCAGCTGAGGTTGAAGCCTACCAGACACAGCAGAGGTTATTCTACTGAGTCCTCCTTCAGAGGTAGACTAGAATAAAATATACAAATAAACAAACCTCAAACATATTGGGTCATTATAAAATGCAGTTAAACATCACAAGACCATAGAGAAAATCAGTAATGCTCCATTCCCTGCTGATGTCTGAAAAAAACCCAAAAAACAAACAAACCACCTAAGTACAAATTTAGTCTAAAAGTGCAGTGGATATGTCTTATGGCCAGATGTAAAGTTCTCTGAGACCAGTGCAGAAACCACATTGCCTTCATGACCTTGTCTGTCTTTTGGGTCAAGTCATTCAGTATAAATGCATCTTTTACCTCCATGATCAATGCCTTGCAGCAGATGATAAAAATTCAGTATCTCTTTAGCAGATGATAAAAATTCAGTATCTCTTTTGTCTTGAAACTTCCAAGGCTTAAGGGTTTTGTCTGATTCCATCTGAGTATTCAGCAAACAGCCTAACACATCACTGTTTGCTTTTGGTCATTTGATCTGTCCTTCGGGCAGTCATGCAGTCATTTTTCATTTCAGATTATCCTCATTCACAGTGCACAGCAGCACTTTCCCAAAACTGGTACAGACTCTTAGAGCAATGCAAAGAAGTGGATTTTAATTTTGAGTTGCAGCTGCTGTTGTCAAAGTTCAGTGCATTAAGCAAGCATTCTGTTTTCATTGCTCTCATAACACCAGGAACTACATTAACTGCAAAACACATGTGCTTCAAGCATAGTAAAGTAATGGAGAAATATATTGTTCCTGTTATTTGAAATATCACACAAGATCTTGGGTTCATTTCAGCAGCACAATGAAGCCAAGCTGAAGTTTTCACAAAGGAGTAGTTTTAGATCCTTAAAGTGAATAGGTGTCCTGTTCTCCTGTTCTCTTTTGCTGTTGTTTCACAGCAACACAACAAACAATTGCCTCCATGTTGTATCAAAGAAGATCACTACCTTCTAGCTGTCTTAGGTTTTGTGGCAGTTCAGGGAAGAGGATTTGATGATGCCCCCATTGTTTACAGCCATATCCCCTCTGTTCAGTTTAACATGCTTTATATTGTCTTTTACTCATCTGTTTCCTCAGCTCAAAGCCATTACACTGCAACTAACTACAGTATTAAATTGTAACTTGAATAAAATCATATGGGAAATGGAATGAATTGTAGAAAAGCCTGCTACTGTGTAAAGGATGGCTTGGTTATTGAACATGTGTTAAAGTATAACTTCCACAGCTGTCTAACATAGAAAGAAAAAGGCAGTGCAGTTCACCCTTGTGAGACTGTCATGAGTGAAAGTGTGCAGAGTATAAATGTCAGTTTTTCTCTCTCTGCTTACTTCCCCTATATTGCTTCTGTTTACATTGGTAAAATTTTCATATTTTCTACTCTACTTTCTGAGTCTTCTTCTCACTCTCTTCATTCCCAGGCTGTTTAAACTGAATAAGTGAGACAATACGCAAGACAATTTCACTGCCTGGCTGGAATAAAGGAATAGGGAAGATTGGTGTTGCTATGTTAAGATTGCTTCAATCCCTTTAGTATCACTTTGGCTACAAATGGGTTGCAGGGGAAAGTGCTTTTCAGAAGCTGAAATAAACCTATTATTTCTTCCTTCTTTTTTTTTTTTTTTCCCCCACCTTTGACTTTAAAATGTAAGTTCTCTAGAAAAAAAAGGAAAATAAATAAATAAAAAAAACACATTAAAAAGCAATAATGTAAACTGTTGTAAAGTTTATAATGTATATCTGATCATTCTTTTCCACAGAGACATACTCAGTACAGCCCTTTCTGTGGGCATATACACTGTCAGATACGCATATATATGAGTGTGTTTGTTTGTACCTTACACTCATACATGCATGCTCCTAAAAAGACCAGTACAGAGAGCCAAGATCTCACCAACCCACTGGAGTGCTCTCTTGTGTGCTGCCTTTAGGCCATTTGTAGCCATCCTGCAAGTGGCTGTGGAGTTTTAAGACAACAGCAAATTGAAGCTAACAGACTTGTCTGCGTGTAGAATGATCTTGGGTCACCTTTCTCTGTCCTGTGTTTTATAAAGGCAGACAGAAGCCCACAGTGATATTGTCCAAACTTTCCCAACCTTCTTAATTTGGACAGTCATCTACGGGATGTCGGTGATGTATTTGCCCCAGCTGAGCCAGCAGCATACTTCAGCACTCATTGGCTCACTCATGAATCATCTGCAGGAAGCAGAGGTTGGCCCTTTACTTTCTTATTGCTGACACTAGCAAGTAGTGATGGCAACCTGAGTAGAACCACGTTGAACAAGCAGACTGCTGACAGGCTTTCAACCAGCTGACTCTTAAGTTTAAAGCAAGGCCATCTCCATGACTAGAATTGTAATACAAATCAAAAGGACCATCCTAATGAGTGAGGACTGTTTACTTAACAGAAAGGGGGTAAAAAAATAATCAAAAGGGCTTTGCCGAAGAGAGCAGTATTATGAGTCTATAGCATAACAGGTTTCTACAGGGAGATGAGGTGACTGCACCCATCTCCAGTGGCCATATTTAAGAGATGAATATAATGCAAAACTTTTTCAAGTTTTAAGTGGCATCCCGAGTATTCATTCCTGTAATATCATGCAATTACATATCTAAATCATGTTAGTGGTGACTTCCTTTGTTACAAAAAATAAATTATTAAATCACTATTTGAACAGCTGGCTACAAATGATGAAATGGATATTATCATATTACTAAGCAGTGATTTGTAATCAATCGGTAGTTAATGGTTTGTTAAAGAGGAATTCATAACATCAAAGCAGTTCCTAATAAGCAGATGTTCATGATACAAAGAGAAAACATTTTTACTCTTGGCACCATTATTGGAAGTGTCAGTTGAAAAGCCAAAGAATTAATAGAGAAGATGGAAGCATATGAATGGTGCTGTGACACTTACTAGTTCCTCTACTATTTTTGAACTAAATTTTCAACCGAGGCTGTGTCTGCAAGAGGTTTCTTCAGATGTGGTTAGGGAACATTCACCACTATGCCCTGTGCAGCTTATTCTCAGCACTTAGGTTCATAGTGTTATCAACTGAGTACCATAAACAAGCTTGAAATACCACTTACAAATCAATTAACCCAATGCTTATTTAAATAAGTTTTAAAGCTTGGCCAAATATGAAAAGGCCCTCTACCCCACACTATCTCCATATATTGGCCAAATTGCATGAAGTATGGAAATTTTCCTTCAGATTTCAGTGAGACAGACAGTAGCAAGAAAAGAGTTTCTTCCTTACAGAAGATTTTGAAGACCATGGGGTTGAGTTCTTGACATTTCCATCTCCATCTTTTCTAAATATGAGGCTACATTCTCTCCTTCAGTGTTTGAAAGCTTTCTTCTGAAAGCCTTCATTTTCATATCTTTGTCTAACTCTTGCAGTTGACAAAAACTGCAAAAAAAAGGATTAAGAGAGAGGGAAACAAACCAAAGCTATTTTTTTAAGGCTTTACTTTTTAGACATTTCCTAAACCTCTCAAAAATGATAGTAATTCATCACTTCATGCTTCATGACATTTCCCAGTTCAGACTGGCATTTCACAGTAATTATAGAAAATGCTCTCTGCCAGAAATTTCAAGAACGCTGTACTCCAGACAAGAAAGGACTTAAGCTACATATGTACAATGAACACCTACCTGTTCACAGTCAACTTGTGTCTACCATGTAATGTTATGGAAAGATAATCCAGGCCATATAATGAAGTATAAATACTTTTTTTTTAATTCACATTTGGGCTCATCTTTGCATTCTTGAATCTTTCCTTTTCACTATGATAAAAAAAATCACTAGTGACAAGTTGAATGTGCAGTTATTGGCATAAACAGGTCACTATATTGCTTTTAGGAAAATATGACAGACTTAAAAACTGAGAGTGGGGAAACACAAAATAAAGCATCAGATTATTCTAAAGGCTTTGCAATGTTGGCCACTCTTTCAAACACCATATGTTCAATATCAGCTGTACCCACAAAAAAACTCCAAACTGATATTTCAAAAGCTGTCTCTGATCTAGCTTTACACCATGGATGATGTACTTTCCCTTGGTATTGCCATGGAAAAGTATAAGTTTGGAGACACAATAACAGCTCAAGATCTCAGCAGACTTTAGACAGTCCTTTCCCTTTCCCTTTCACTTCTTTCTCTTTCCCTTTCCTGGTCAAGAGAAATATTCTGCTACTGAAGAACCTCTGGCAAAGAAAATCTTAGATGGAGAGCAAAAGGATACATCTACTTGACAAGGACATAGTCAGATAAAAGCGTTACTATTCATGTGTTTGACTTTTGGGACAGTGCTGTGTTACTGTAATTGATTTTTACCTGATAATCTAGTGCTGCACAATGATGGCAAATAGGTAGTAACAATCTTGGTAGTGCAATACATAAAAGCACATCTTCTAGTAAAAATGGTGTGCATACATGTGTGAAGAAAGGAATATTGGGGTGAAGGGAAGGTGTTGGGGAGTGAATGTAAACTTTTCTAAAGCAATTAAAAAGAAAACTCTAGACATGGATGACAAATAGGTTTCCACAGAAATAAGTGAAGTTATCCGCCTCTTGCTCTTCTACTATATGAACTCTGCAAAACTGCTGGAACACAGTAGTAGTATAGTATATGATAATACATGTGAGAAAAATCATGGCTGAGCATTCTGTCCTAAGCAGAGACACAAATGTTCTATTGCTGTGTGGTCTGCCGTAATAGTTCAACATCTTTTCTTCACAGTTATGACTGTTCATTTAGCAGTAATTTATATTTTTTTTTATTCCAACATAAATGCAATTTTGATAAATCAGAATACTTAAAACACATTCATATTTATTTTGTAACATGCAAACTCTGTTGGAATTATCCCATTTTTAGATTTGTCTCTTGCTTACATATCTTAGAGCCTGCTTTATGGCACCATCCTTACAAGTGGATTTTTGCTCAAGTTTCTTCCTACCTTATGCCACTCATCCCAATCATAGAGTATCAATGTTTCCATGATCTTTTTCCCCAATAAGGCTTTAAAACACCTTAAAACATGTAATTCACCTTTATGCATGCTTAACAACTGGGAAAATGGAAAACAGGGAGTAAATGTTTTGCCTGTGGTCACAGGATGAATCACAGAGGGTTTGGAATAAAACCCTAATTTTTTAAACCAGCAAGAAGATTTAATGAGTCTAGGGCAGTGTTGTGAAGACACAACCATCATGCTTCTAGTTCTAAAGCTGTCATGGACACTTCTTGCAAGACACACTGTCATCAGTGTTAAGCCCTCCTCTTTAAAGCACAATCTGTATTTCTGACCCTGTGTTTGATAACAAATGATAACACTTATCTCACATGCCACTCAGAGGAATTTAAGAAAATGCTTAACCAGAGCTGGTTACAGAATAGAAAAGCATTAAAATATGCCAAGTAGAACAGAAGGATGTATGCAGGTAAAAAGAAAATAAAATACATAATGACTATGAGAAGGTTGCACTTTTTAAAAAAGAAGTTCAGATGTTTTATTTACATTTGTTATTACTAATCTGTTATTTAATGTGTCACAGTTGGTCTTTAGTACTCAGCATATATACATATATATTTAAGTGCTGCAGGGTTGAAAGCTGCATTGGGTAGTACTGTATTCTCTTGTTTTCAGCTAGTAGAAAAATATAAAAATCAATTTTCTATTATTTATTTGTTTTTAAATATTATCATTTTTAAATAATTTTGAACTATAATCAGAATAAAATTTTAATAAATGTATGAAACATATCACTATAACCTTTGGGAGATGGGCAATCACACAGTGTTTATCATTCATGAAAAATATCTTTGTTTCAAATACATGTTAGAATAGACAAGATGATAGCCGTAGCCAAAATGCCTAGTACTCAGAATGTCAGTATTCAACTCTGTGCAGGATGCTGATTTAAGATCTGCCAATGCTTGGCTTCATGCATGAACTTCCTTAACAAAAATGGGCCAACTGGAAGAGGATGTTTAATCTTGCTTGAGATATTACCTCTGGGAAAGTGGAAAATTAAAATGATGGCCTGGATAAATCAGATCTGACAGTAAAGTGGAAGAAAGTGAGGGATGATATCTTATTCAAGGTTTTCTCACAAATACATATAATAAGAAACAACAGTAACAATAAAAAAAAAAACAAAACATAAAAAAAAAAAGAAGGTAGGGAGCAATGGAAGAGGAAGTACTATTACGGTTTGCATTTGACAGTCCCGCTGTCGTCAGGATTCATAAGAAGTATATCCTTGGTAATTAACTTTTATGAAGCACTGATTTCCCCTTTGGTTTCCACCAGTCTATCAGCCCTGCAGTGAGGGCTGTCTTTCTGCACACATCTGAGCCAAGTAATTGCTCAGTGTAATCCTCTAGTACATTTTGTCAGAATCAACCTCTCATCATTTACCTAATAGCTTTGAGACAGCCTTGATCTGTATGACTGCATGACCACTAACGACCCAACTATTCTTGGGAAAACGTATCATGTTTTTTTGCCAAGACTTAAAATGTTTATCTTATGTTCAGTACTCATCAGATGTACAATACAACGTAAAGCCAGCACAAAGCACCTGGGTGTTCTCAAAGCATTGTTCTACCACCCTCCAGTCCCTCACCTCATCTATGTAGCCTCTTCATTCACTATAAATTACCTGAAGTTTCTGTCTACAGCACTCTAGAAAGTTCAAGTCAGGGTTGATGGTGCTCTCTATGGCCATGTGTTGGTTTTCAGAAAATAAGAGTTCTGATGAGGAAATTCCCACTATCCTTTTAGGTCTTTTCTGACTTTTTACAGGAGAACACAGGTAGGTCTGAAGATTGAACTGCAATACTATACTACTATTAACTTCTTTCACAACTTCACAACTATTTCACAATTCACAACTTAATGAGTACACAGTCTAAAGTGTCAAAAAAAGTTTATGCATGTAACATATACAGGAGAAGGAAAGGATACCCCTGTCAACTGCATCCTAGAAAGAAGAGTTTTCAACACCTTTTCTAAGTGACGAAGGCACAGAGAAATTAAATGATATGTCAACAGTGGCCTAGGGGTGCCATAAAAAAACAACAACAAAAAACCCATCCCCCCCAAACCCACAAAATCCAAACAAACAAAAAAAAATAAACAACCAAAAAACACACAAAAAAAGCCCAACAAAACAAACCCTCCCAAAAAAAAAAACAGAAAAATCAAACCCAGAAAAAGTTGTTTATCTGATGACTGGTGGAGGGAATGTTGATCCACGTGTGGGACCTTCTGTGTTATCACAAACTGCTTCTTACAAGGGAGTATCCAAGGCAGGTAAAAATTCCTAGAAAGGAAGTCTGGGATTGTCCAAAGTACCTGCATATCCTTATAAGGAAAGACTCTTAGAAAGTCATCAGACTTTTTATTTTTTATTGTCACACTGGCAGGTTTAAAATCCAATTTGGACTGCAACCGGTATGGCAATGGGTAAAAACTGAAGAGGAGATGAAAACAAGGAAGCCATTGTTATGGCTAGAATGCACAGAAGTGTTTCTAATATTCAGCTATTAAATATGGAACCTTAACCAAAAAATTTTCTCTCAGCAAAATAGTCAGTCGTTTCTAAAAAACGTTGTAAAGAAACACGGGCTAAAAATAGGTTGAGCAAATATACAGATAGCTTTATAAAAAGGTATTTTTATTGAACTGTCTGCCCTAGAAAAAATGGTGAGAAACAAGAGAAGGATGAAAAAGACTTAAACCTATGGAAGAGATCAGGTTTTTAAAGATAAAAATACAAGTTGTCTCTCACATGTGTTTCTCCTTTTTAAAAAAACACTTTAATTGGTTATTCTTTTTCAGTTTCTGCTTGAAGAATAAGGTTTTTTTCAAAAGAGATCCCTTTTTAAGACAGCACTATTGCATATTGATTGCTAAATTCACTTCTGTAGCCAGAATGCTAAATCTCTACATTGGAAATCAGTTTGTTTTGGGCTTTATGAATTCAATGATTTTTTTTCACT
Organism: Chloroceryle amazona; assembly: GCA_027560015.1. Classification (NCBI taxonomy): domain Eukaryota; kingdom Metazoa; phylum Chordata; class Aves; order Coraciiformes; family Cerylidae; genus Chloroceryle; species Chloroceryle amazona. The sequence continues at coordinate 34,349 of JANHFX010007292.1, forward strand.
CTCCTATGTTAGGGGTACTGTTTACATATAATAAGGGAAAAAAAACATTTCCATGTTTCAAAAAATCATTTAAAAATTCCCTCTATGGGTCATCAGACCTGAAATGAAACCAAGCTGGCTGCCTCTGGGTCAACTTCAAGTGACCATGACTCATTCCATGATTATAAAAAAAAACCCTTTCAAATTTACCACGAGAGACATGAGGGTTCTCAATGCTGTTGCATAGCAGGAGAGAGGAAGAATGGAAAGGTTATACCAGCTCTAGTATGAAATTTGGTTCTGTTTCACTTTCCTCAGATTCAGTGCCCACTGGAGTCAATAGATAAAGGTTTCTAAACCACCATATCTGCTTTAAAAAGGAAGAATTTTAAAATAGCTGTGCATAAACTTCAGAAGACTCATCATCAGAAAGTAAATTAATGCTTTATATGCTGAACGCAGTGGATGCAGAAACAAAGATTTCTATTTTCAGCAAAACCTGACTCTGCTCTTATAATTGAGGACTTTGTGTGATGGTGGTTTGCAGCTGTACATGAAATCTGTTTGTGAGTACCTCAGAATTGTCCAATTTATTTATTATTTTATTTATATATTTATATATTTATTATTTTATTTATTACTCCAATTTATGGAGTAAGAAGAGGTGTTAGTGGCAATGGTCTGAGTTTCTCTTTTCCTTCTTTTAAAGAAAGTGGTTTTGAGCTGCTGTGCTTTGTGGAGGGAGAATTGCTTTCTACTCCTTCTGCTAGAAACAATATAGCAAAATGGGAAAGGAGACATGAAATGGGAGCCAGATCATCTGTTTAGCAAAGGTGATAGTACCCATGTTGTGGATATCATCTATAAAAGATTGGGCCAAAGGAGATGGGAAAGACTGAAAGAAAAAAGAAAGAGACAAGAAAGTACCTTTTTTTTTTTCTCACTCCAGCCTAGTTACCGAATCAACTTAAAATCTGATGTTTTACTCTACGTCCTCTCCTGTCTTTCAATATTTAAACATTCATCTCTAATAGACAATATAATACAGTTTGCTAGTAGTTGATCCCATCCAATGGATTCTGTCCATTCTGCCTTGAATCCTAATCCTTGTGTGTTCCTGAATCCAGTTCCAGAATCTAGCACCTGAATCTGATTCCCATCTGTTGCTGAGTCCAGTCTGGGGCTTCCCCACTGCCTGCTCCACAGCATCAGTGGTGATGGTGATGTAATTGTCATCATGGCAGCTGGCTTTGATACTGGTTTTGTATGTATGTGTATATATTCACTTTTATTATTATTTTCATTAAAGCTATTTTAGTTTTCTTTCCTAATCAGTCAGTCTTTCACCCTTATTCCCTTTCTCTTCCCCTTTGAGGAGGGGGAAGGATTAATAGAGAGTATCTGTTATAGGTCTAGCAGACAGCCCTGACCCTAAACCTTGACAATAGTCATACCAAGGTAGATTTCTACTACCTCAGCTTTGCCTTCTTCTCCAAAATGATATGGCCTGTAAAGTATGTCACATCTTAAATGCCTGTTCCAAAGTGGATTTTGACTCATTTTAGTGCCTTCCATCAGAAGTACATACTGCTTCTCCTTCTGTCATCTTGGTTTCCAGAGTTTTACTGCAGAACATTCCCTACTTTCCTGCATATCAGGTTGAATACTGTATTAGACACTCTGAAAGCCAGGCCAGGTAATCCTGACAGCTGCCTTCACCCAGGAAACATCAGTAAAGACACTTCTTGCAACCTCTTTGCGAGTTGTCTTTTTCCTCTGTCCCTGGTCCCTCAGATTAGCAGTAAAAGCAAAAAAAAATCTGAAAAGATAGAAATATATTACCTGATGTGATGGAAGATTGTGCGTCATCCAGTTCCCTGGTTCCTGCACATATAAGCCACACCAGGTCAAATATGACCAAAATCACTATTTCTGAAAAAGTGAAGTTTTCTTAAATGAAACAGTTTACAGATCAGAGCCTTATTTTTTTCTGTGCTGGAACTTGTGATGAAGAGTTTCAAAATGAAATACTGTTGTGTGATTAGCTGTAACTGGGCTTTTATAGGCAGGTGTACACTCTTGGGGAGGGAGGAGAAAAAAGTGAGAAATTGTTAGATATGTCAGTGATAAATCCAATGGCAGTTTAATAATATTCAACAAGAAAGTGGTTAAAGATGGATACTTGCAGAGTATAACCCAAAGAACTTCTGGTTCGTGAAAAGTCAGCTTTTATCTGAGATGTTCTGAATCACCACTTGGCAACCATCTGTGATAACACAGGGACTGGTAGTTCAGGTACCTAAGTTAAACAGCAACAGCTCAGCAAGTGCTTCTTGATATTTTCAGCAATAAATTATGTTTGGATGACTTTATGTGGAATATTTTCTAGATAAAGTGATTTATTATGTCACAGGAATATTCTAGCAGGTGCTCATCAATTTTTAGAGATACTGCTCACTTTGTCAATATTTTACACAGTTTCCCATAAATTCAAATTCTCTTTCTAAATGACATGTCCTAACCTTTTATTCTTTAATCCTTTAATATTTTATCAAGGCATTGATTTCTTAACCTTGTGCATCTATTCAACACTAAGAGTAATCAGTATATATGGGAATCTTCACCTACTGTGATCCCTGTACCAACAAAAGAATAATTGTTCATGTCTCTATCATTTTCATGTGTAAGCACACTTTCTGTTTGTTTGTTTGTTTGTTTTGTGTGTGTGTGTGGTTTTTTGTTTGTTTGTTTGTTTGTTTTTAATAATACAGCAGAAGTGCTTCACCTGTAATTCAGCAAAAACCATCTGTGAAATATATAAATCACCTCTCCACATCCCCAAGCTAGTTCCTCTTCAGAAGTTCGCATTAGGAAATGCCCAAGGGTAGTGGCTGTAAATTATCTAATAAACCATCACAACAACATAAAGTCATAGCACATTACTCAGGTGTGTGTTAGTCCCTGTATAAGTATATTGCTTCTTTAAATGAGAGAAAGATTTAACAGCTTGTTCGCTTTCTAGGTATGAAATGAGCAGCACAGATGAGACAGAAGTGTCTAGGAGGGTTGTAATAAAAAACAATTTAGATCATCCTATCTTCTGTTAATCTATATTGCTGGCAGGTATCTAAATCAAAATAGTGTGGTGTGACAGCAAAAAAATAGACTGTGACATTCAGGTAAATAAAGCAAAGTACAGCCTGTGGCTTTTTAGCCAAAACCACTGCAGAGAACAGAGCTAGAAGGGCAGTAACTGGCCTAATTCTGAGGCAGGTGGGTAGTCTTTCAAAGAAATTGCTTAGTTTCTAAAACCTGATGGAAGGGAATAAAAGGGTAGCAATGGACCTCGGATGCTTGTGGCAGTGTCCTGTGAACAGACAGGAGAAATCCAGATAAATTGTTGATTACTTGAGCTTTGTGTTTTATGTTTTATTGTTGTTGTTTGTTTGGTTGTTTTTGTTTGTTTGTTTTTTAAAGAATAGCAACTTCATGAAAAATAAACTTTCCTGATGATGCAGTCAGAGACAACGGGTAATCATATAACCACAATGTGTGTCTTCTGCAGGTAGAAATAGTACACTGAGCGATGGGAACTTAATGGGAATTTTAACATTAGGAAAAAATCAGCATAGCTGAATAATGTGTGTATAAATAAATTCCCATTGGAACTAGTAGGGACATACCTGATAAACCTGAAGTACAACTAAGAATCACATGCATGCATCAACAGATGGCCGTGACCTGCACAAAGCTCCCAGGAAGGACCTAGTGTCCTGGTTTGGGTGAAAACAGGACTAATTCTGTTCAGTGATTTTACTTTTCAGTTCAGTACTTCTAATTAAC
>JANHFX010007293.1:4615-20423 GCA_027560015.1 Chloroceryle amazona
GCTGCACAGCCCCAGGGCTCGCGGCCTGTGCTGGGCACAGAGATGCTCCAGCCCCTCAGCAGCTTCCCGGCCTCTTCTGGACTCTCCCTGTCTCTCTTGAACCAGGGACCCCAGCACTGGACACAATACTCCAGAGGTGGCCTCACCAGGGCAGAGCAGAGGTGGGAGGAGAAGCTCTCGACCTGCTGCCCACACTCTTCTCAGTGCCCCCAGGAGACCGTTGGCCCTCTTGGCCCTGAGGGCCCATTGCTGTCCTATGGAGAACTTGCTGTGGAAAGCAGAATGAAAGTATCAGCTGCAGCTTCAGCCGTTGAAAAGACAGAATGACATTTTCCTTATCCCTCATAATAAATAAATAAGTACTGGTAGAGAATCTGCTTTTACCGGGGTTGGTTAATCTTGGTCTTACTGACTTCCCTCGAGAGCTGTCTCTTTAGCTTTCAAAGCTGTGCCCCCTTCCTTTCCCTTGATTCAGCGCCGCTCTGTCCTTCGGGAGGCTCCTGAGCCAGACTGTGCAGGAGATGCCCCATTAGGTGCTCACAGCAAACAGATTAATGCTGAGGTCCAAATTCCTGTGGACTTCCAAAGCAGCTGTGGGACAGCAGCGCTACATGTGAGCGGTAGTGACTGACACCAGCCTTAGAGGGCCTTGGAATTCATGGCAAATGCACTTAGCAGGGATGGGTGAGGAGGGGCAGAAGGGTTGATGTTTGTTTGAAAAGTCAGGTTGGGCTGATGCCCAACCTGGACATTATTCCATATTTAATTCTGATGTTTTCACGGTGGGTGTCATGTTCACCAGATGTTCTGCATGAAAATGCACCTTTCCTTAGCATGAAGTAAAGCCTTCTCCTGCCCTTCCAGTGTTAGCCTCTTCCCTGCCAGCCTTCAAGTGATGGTGAGAAGCTGCTCCTAAAAACATCTTCTCACCAAGATAACGGCAAGAGAAGGGGATCTCCTGTGCTGACAGCTCTTGTTCAGACATTTCCTCTTGTCTTCTGTGCCACTTGGAGGTTTTCCCAGGACATTCTTCATCTCTTCCTCTAGTTGTTTTTGTTCTGTTTACCGGGGCTGAAGTAGACTAGAGATAATTAGTCACAATGCCCTGGAATCAATTTTAATCAGCACTGGAAGGCAAGAACAAACGTTCCCAAACACGTAGAGATGCGCGTCCCGGCGCACGCGCGCGCAGCAAATCTGCACATCTGTCTAGAAGCTGGCAGCAGCTTAAATGCAGAGGATTTAGGGGTGGTTAATTACTTGATTTTAAACCAGAATATCTTCCCAAGGTAAGGTTTTCGGCACCACATCGCTTTTGTCAGCGTTGCTGATCTATGAATGCAAAGTTTTGGGGTTTTTTTTATCTTCTGGGGTTTTTCATTCTTGGTTTGTTTGGTTTTTTTTCTGGGGATTAACCTCACAGAAAAAAAAAGTGATTTTTAAAGAAAAAAAGGCTATGTTTATGAGTCTTGTTACGACAAAATCATCCCTGACATCTGACTTGCCTTCCCTCAACTGGGTGATAGCAAAGCGCTAAATTCTGTTTTGAGAGGTGCTTTCCAAAGGCACCTCCCCTGCTGTCAGAGGGACACGGCTACTGCTGCTCCCGAGGCCTGCGCCATGGCCAGCAAACCACCCTGGGCAGAGCTCATGGCTGGAGGTAAATCTGCTCCTCGGCACAGCCGCCAGCTTTGCCACTGGCTCTGGGTTTCTGAGGTTTTCAGCAAACCTCTGGTTTTCTGTAACTAAACCCCTCTGTGCAGCCTGCTTCCCCCAGATGTCGTTGGGGCTGAGCCTCATCCTCCAGCTTACTTTGAGGTTTGTGTCTTGCGGCGCCTTTCATGTAAAGGTTTCAAATCAGCTCAGTCCCTTTCCTCCCTCTGAGCCTCACGTGCGCTCATTTAACTGTCCCGTGCACTGCTGAGGAAGGAGGACACGACGTTTGGCCTCCGGGGGGGTGATGGAGGTGCCACAGTGAGCAACACGAGTGGCCAGCACTGGTGGTGATGGTATTTCTCTTGTGATTCTTGGGAGGCCCCTCGGCCAGGGAGTCTGCAGGTGTGCACGGGGAAGGTTTGGGGGATGTTACACTGGCTCAGCCGTGTGCGAACGTCTCTGCATTCAGCTGATACCTGTGTTCTGCCTCCTAGAAAAGGTGAACAACTTCCCACCGCTCCCCAGGTTTATCCCTCTGAAGCCGTGTTTCTACCAGAACTTTGCTGATGAAATTCCCATCGATTATCAGTCTCTGGTGAAGAGAATCTACCACGTATGGATCTGTAAGTTGTATAAGAAACCTGTGCTGGAAGAATGTGCATGTCTGGTAAAAATCTATAGATTTCGGTGTCCTCTGTGCTTTAAAGTTTTGCCTTCGATTAGCCGATGAGAAATAATTCCTCTTTGAATACTGTTATATGACTTTATGCCCAAATTGTAAGCTGTCTCACCAGGAATCTTTGCTGCAGAGCTGCTGGTGGAGAAAAGGAGGAGTCTCAGTGCTGGAAAAGCCTATTAGTAAATTTGAGGAAGAAAACCAAACAAGCCACATTTGATGCCTTTATTAATGTCAAGTGATGTTTTAACTCCCAATTCACCTCAACTAAGATGAAGGGGAGAATTTTAGACAACAAAATAAATGGCTCGTTTGCTTGCTACCCGTCTCCCCACCTTGCTGGAGGACGGCTGAGGTTCCCCCTTAGTGCCAGCCACAGATTGCCCTTCCTGACCAAGCGGTGTCCTCTTGCTGTGCACTGCCTCTCCCCAACGTCCCTGTAGCCCGCAGAATGTCCCTGTCCTGCTGGCAAAGGGGCTGAGCCTCTGATCCTCTTGGTCACAGCTGCTGATCTGCTGATACTGTCTATGAACAGACCTCTGGGCTCGTGCTGGCTTAGCCAGTCAAACACCAGTAATGAAAATGGACCATTCTTCTCCAGGGAATGAAGTCGGATGAGAAATGGTGCAGCAGCCCTTGAGAACTAGGGAATTCTTTGGAAGATTAAAACTCTCTTTGCCTTGCTTATCTTTGTTGGGTTTGGGTTTGTTTTTTCCCAAATTCTCATCATCCTATTTACCCTTCTCGCTGAAGGAAAGCTTATTTTCTGCCAGATAGGCTTTTGGTGGCATAGCTTTTATTCCAGATGCATGGGATGTATGTGTGTGTAAATAACACCATAATCTATCGCTCCATTGTTCTTCCGTTATTCAGAGATGCTGAAATGAGCTCTGTAATTTTCTTGCCTGAAGAAACTGCTTGTCCCTTCAGACTAACTGGTTAAATGTCGCGCGCTGTAAAGCCGCCTTTGTCTGCGACTCTCCCCAAACAAAGCGTCCCCCACGCAAGTTAATGGCCAACTGGAAAGGTGCCAGTTACTTGGGCAACTAGTCCAGCGTGGCCAAGGAGCTCTGGCATCTTCACCAGGAGCCTGGCGTTGCCAGCCGCAGAGCGCTCGCTTCCGGGGTCTCCCCGGATGAACGGTTGGACTTACGATGACCTAGGACTTGGATGATCTTAAAGGGCTTTTCCACCCATAGGGATTCAGTGACTTCTGGGGGCCAGCCCCACACCTATAGAGGGAAAGTGGGAAAGGAGAAAAGGCCGGTGTTAAAAATAGGAACGCAGAGTTGCTGCTCGAAGGTTCAGTGCTCGTTACTTTAATTGGATGTGTCCATTTTATTGCAGGGGGTGGTGATTTGGGGAAGCCTGTACCAGAGCTCCCACTACTGGACAACAAACTCCTCCCTGATGCTCAGGGAGAAACCGAAGTTCCTTAGAACTTTAGAGTTGCTTGGTAGTTTGGGCTTTATTTTAATTAAGTAAATTCTGGAGAATTAATGACTTCTGAAAAGAAAAATTTGGAGAACTACAGCTGACTGCTGTATAAATGAAATTTAAATAATTAAAATTCTTTTTTCCCCTAAATATTAAGACACATCCAGGCCGTTGCCTACAAAGCCTGGTTGTGTGCTTCTTAGAAAACAATTTATTTGTAGTAACCCGACGTTTTATTTTAACTCTTGGGTAATTCATATGTCAGAAGCAGCAGCTGGGGGCAGATGCTTTCCACACTAAATTGTCCTGACTGTGTTGTCAACGTTATTTAACAACCACAAAACTCGGTAGCTGTTTGGCAGCCCCCAGGCTGAGGGAGGGCAAGTGGGTCTGTGCCAAGAGGAGAAGAGGCAGAAGGAGAGGCCAGGCTGGTGTCGGGCATCAGAGGACCAGGCCAGGGACATGCAGGTGTGTGGCAGAGCCATGGCAGGGAATGGACAGGGGGTGTTCACTTGCCACACGTGGAGGGGAGTTCAGGGATTTAATTTTGATTAAATAAATGAGACCAGGGCTCAAAGTGTTATTGTGAGCCCATCACCAGGTACTGAAAGGTCTTTTGTGTTTAGATCCTCCACCTTCTCATTCCTCTTTCTATGCTTTAAGAATTGCCACCTGTTTTCCAAATCAGAGAATCATAGGCTGGTTTGGGTTGGGAGGGTGGTGCCCCCAGAAGGTCTCCCTGGAGCCTTCTCCTCAGGTCTCCCAGCCTGGCTCCCAGCAGAGGGGTTCCAGCCCTCCTGAAAGAGGAGCTTGTGCTTAGGCTCAGCCTCTTTGATGCTGGCAGAGCCTGGGGGGATGCAGGGACAGCTGCAGGGGGTCCCTGGGTTATTGAGGGGAGCGTGTGGATGGAAGTGGAGAGCTCTGTCAGGGGGACTGAGCTCAACATGCTAAAGTGGGAAGTGTGCAGCCCCCCTTTGCAGTGGGAGCTGCAGGGAAGTGGGGGAGCAGCACCACCTCATGCATGTCTCTTAGCGTGGCACTGGTACACTCCGGGGGCCACTGTCAACTCTTCCTTTTTATCTAAGTGGCAGGAACTGGCCTTTAAGCCACTCTTGTGGTCCAGTCTTTTCAGCCTGATTGGAGTTTGCTTGTTCCCTCGCTCAAGGCAGCACTTGCAAGCTCTGAAGCTGACTTCCAGGCCTCCTCGGAGACCCAGGGAAGCAGAGAGAGAGCCCACAAGGCATGTGCTGGCTCTGTAATAGGTCCTGAGGAGCCTCAGTGAGCATGGACACCGAAGTCACAGTGAGGCTGGGAGCAGGGTGGTGTTTTACACCCCTCTCCTCCCATAAAGGGGTTTTACTACAAATGGGAGTTGAACCTTGCTGGTGATTCATGGTAAGATGAGCCCGAGTCTTATACTGGTTGCTACCCAGCTCTCCATCCTCTGGCAGGTTCCAAAAGGGGGTTCCTCATCCCTCTGCCATGGCATTTCCCCTGGAGATGGAGGTGTCAGCTCCTGGGGCCACACAGGAACCAGCCACTCGCTTGGAGCGGCTGCGTTACTGGGCTGGAGTTTCCCACCGCAGCGTGGACCCTTCCCGTTACAACCCCGAGTCTTTGATTCCTTTCTGCGGGAAGGGGTGAAGCTGCACAGCCTCACCTTCTCTCCTCTGTCCTCGTTAACAGTTTACTGCATCACGCTGGCCGTCAACATCGTCGCGTGCCTGGCGTGGTGGATCGGAGGAGGCTACGGGGTCAATTTTGGTTTGGCCATCCTCTGGCTTCTCCTTTTCAGTCCCTGCGGCTACGTCTGCTGGTTCCGCCCTGCCTACAAAGCCTTTCGGTGAGTAGAAGCCCACGAGGCACTTTTGGTTTGGTTTCCACGTGTTGTTATTGCTCCTATGGAGATCGGCCTGCCTGGGGTAAAGATTTAAGGACTTGCTGTCTGCATGTCTTGTTTCTTTGCAAAATGAAGAGGAAGGTGGCTGCTTTTGAATACTGGATGTAGGACTGAGGGTGTCCTGGCTGGGATTGGAGGTGAGCAGCAGTGAGTAGCTTGCCACTTCCATGAGGATGAAATTCATATTTTACTGAACTACCTCCAGCTTAGCAGCATCCCCATATCAGTGTAGCATTAAGACAGAAGCTCACTTGGAAAAGCTTCCCTGAGGTTTATTTTTGATGGCAGACTCTTAAGTTATTCGTTTTTGAGAACTCTTCTGGTTTTTGTCTCTAGATACTTTAGAGCTTGGCTGCTTTGCTTCATACATTAAAGCAGTTCCCCGGAGCAAGTCCTTCTGAAACTCAACAAATTTTTTAAGCCATCCTAGATTTTCACTTTAATTAATCACCATTTGCACGTGCTCGTGCTGGCCGTGGATCAGAAGGCATTATCCAGACATTAATGGAGAATACTTGTCACAGCCCTGAGGGCCCTGAGCATTTCCAGTCTGAGCCAGGGAGAGGAAGGGAGGAACCTGCCCAGTGCCCTGCTGGGGGTCACCAGCAGACCCTGCACACCCCTCAGGGATCTGGTCTCTGAAAGTGCAGCTCCTTCTGGTTCCCTGTTACCAGAATACTCTGGATTTTGATTATTCCTCAGATTCTATGATGAATTGGGTTAGATGACGGGGAAAGCAGCTGATGGAAATGGGAGTTGGCAGGTGGGGTCCTGTCTATTCAGTACATGCTAAATGAGTTTCTTAAATGCTCTTCTGAAGTGATGCTTTGTGTCCTAAAAACACTGGGCAGTTAACACACTGGTGATGCTTAAAATGTCACAACTGCGTCATCAGTGGCGTGTCACTGAGGACCAGGGAGGATTATTTCTGATGGAAATGACAGGTTGGGTTCATCTGAAAGTTTTAAGATCTGAAAATACCAGCTCTGAACCGTTGTCATCTGGAGCTGGGGGTTTGTCCCCATCCTGAGCTGAAAAGCCCAAGGGCTGGTCAGAGCTCGGTTCAAAGAGCTGTGAAGTTGGGAAAAATTGACTCCTCCCCATTGACCTCCTCCGGGCTTCCGAGGGCCGTTTCTAATTATTTCTTTAATGTTGTTTGTATGTGTTTATGCAACTGAATACTGCGAGGTCCCTGAGGTTACTCTGTGTAAAGACTTCTACAGTTAAAAAAAGAATAAGCCCTGGGGACAGACTGACAAGCCCAGGGATCGTTGACTGTGACATCAGTCGCAGAAGAGCCTCTGAAAGGGCTGTGGTTGGGCAGCACCGCTCCCCAGGGACCGCAGCTCCTCGTGATCGGGGACAGTGAGGTCACAGCCGCTTGTTCTAGGAAGGGGTGACACTTGGGTAGCGGCACCGTGCGCTGCGAGGACGCTGCTGTAAAACCCCCAGCATCCATCCGCATCCAAAATTAAATTAGCTGCAGAGCTTTGGCACTAGGGCAAAGCTGTTGCAAATCTGCACCAGAAAGCTGGATTGGAAATCACCTTTTCTGTGGATCCTCAGTAATTCCCACAGATCCTCTCAAAGGAAGACTCCTCCAGCCCTTTCAGGTCGTAGTTGCAGGAGGCTGTTTGGAGGCTCAGCTTCGAGCCTCATCCTGGTTAATTGGATGGTGCTGGGTGCTGCTGTGATCACCCCATCTTTAGAGCATTTCTTTCACCTTGCTTTACTCTGAGGTGGTATTTGAAGGGTGGGATCATGAGGATGCTGGGGGTGGCAAATGCTCTTTCACAGCATCTTTATGGCCATCTTTCAAAAGATAGGAGGCAACCAAACCAAGGCTCAGAGCAGCAGGGCCCTGCCTGGAGGCGTTTCCCTTTGTCTCAGAGTACCCAGAGTCCACAGCACCGACCTCTCCAGAGCTCGGGGTCTCCACTGTGGGCAGTAGGGGCTAGAATTATAATACTAATAAGGACTAATATAATAATAATTCAAATAATAAACATTTAAATACTTTCAGGGTTTGTGCAGGAGCTGGGGATGAGTGGAGCTCTTGTGCAAACTCCCCCTCGCACCGAGCTGCTTCAGAAGCAACTGAAGTGGGTTTTGTAAATCTCTTCTGTAAATTACGGGCCCTTTGAGTTCCTGGGAGGATGGGAATCGTTTGTGTCGTTAAATACGCTAGTTTGGGGAGTTGTAGATGTGCCTGGGCTTGCGGTGAAAGGCTGGCTCCTCGACGTAGCTGCCTTAATGGGATGAAGATGTTCTGCAGCAGAGACAAAACTCCGGCCAGACAGCGCCGTGCCCCGGAGCACTTGACAGAGAGACCAGGAAGGTGCCTGCTCAGCCTTCTCCTTTGGAATCCTGGACACGCTCTCTGTTGTAGCTGCATAAATTAAAGGACCCTCTCAGCCTGAAGCTGTGGAGCCTGCAAGGATGTGAAAGAATCCTCTGCAGCGCCTGGACAGGGCACTGCCTGCTCCTCCCGTGGCTGCTTCTCCTCCTGTGCTGTCCCAGTGCTGGGTTATTAACCGTGGGCGTGTAAGCGTGATGAGGAACAGCCTTTGAGGCATTCCCAGCTGAAATTCTCATGCTCAGCGATCACTTTGAGCGTATGGGCAGACTCTGCCTGCTGGTGTTTGGGCTCCCTTGTGCCTGCACGCAGCGGCTGAGCTGCTCCGGTGTCAGGCTGTGCTGTCTTTGCGTATTAAGGCAGAGAAATGATTCAGGCACGCTCTGTTCTGCTGGAAACTCCTCTCCTCATGTGTCATATAAGCAGTTACTTTGGGAGAGCCATTGCAGGAGCCAGGCGTATTGGAAGAGATTAGGCACTGATGATTCACGGATCTGGGCTTGTGCTGCTGGGGAAAGAGGAGTAGCCTTCAAAGCACACAGCTGGAGAGGGGTCCCTTCCCAGACACCCCATGGGAGGGTTTAGACCTGATGGGGGCAAACATCTGTGGGAAGCGACACGAGGTGCTGGTCTTCCCCTAATTCCCTCTCTTCCTTCACAGGTCGGACAGCTCGTTTAATTTTATGGCCTTTTTCTTCATCTTTGGTGCACAATTTATTCTCACGGTCCTGCAGGCGATTGGTTTCTCCGGATGGGGAGCTTGGTAAGCAGGATGCTCCTTCAGCTGAGCACTCAGCTCCTGGGCCTAAGAGGTCCAGGCTATGGGCTGTTTCTGTGAACCTTTGAGAAACTGGTGGGGGTCTTGACAGCGTGGGGTGGAAGGAGCTTTTTGTTCTCTGGGGCATAATTACAGAGCACACAATTCTGTTTTCCTTACTGTACTGGCAGAATGTTTGGTATCTTCACGTGCTTCTTTTTAGCACCTTCCTGCAAGGTTGATTTCTTTTTAACGTTTAACCAGCCAGTTTCAAGGTTCATCAGTTTCAAGGTTCATCTGATCCTCTCTTAGCGTTGCCTTCAGAGCATTCGCAGCACATGGTGAGCAGCTCGAGATGACTCACTGCTGGCCTATAGAGCAAGTATTGTGAGAGTCATCCTAAAATAAATGGCAGCATTTTAGTGCCTGTCCCTGCTTATGTTATAATTGTTTGGCATTTTAACTTTCTAGACACTTGAGAGCAGTTCTTGCTGAAACTACAAGTAACAGAAAGTCCTGGCACTCCACAGAGCAATTTGGTTTGTTAACTGCCGATGCTCTCCAGTTGCCCTACGTGGTTATTGCCATCAAGGGAATAGGGATGCAGTGTAAATCACAGGACCCTCATGTTCCCTCATGCCAGGTCTGGTCTCTGGATGCACGACCTGCACAACCAAGAGCACCTTGGGAATAAATCTTCTCCTCCCAAAGCCCATGCAGGTGGCTGTCCCCTAAAGGTCTGAGATCAGATTATCGAGAGATGCTGGCCAGCAAGATTTGAAATCTTGAGGAAGTACCTGCCTGAGCTGCTTTCAATTCTACCCATTTTCTTCACCGTTCTGTTTGTTTACAAGAGCTTTAAAGCTGCTTTGTAATCTCTGGGTGTGGGTAAACAGTTTTCCTGATAATAAGGAGGCTTTAAAAAGAGAGCTGTGATGATATCGTCTGTCTCTTTCCGTTTCTCCCAGCGGATGGCTGTCAGCCGTTACCTTCTTCAGCAGCAACATTGCAGCTGCTGTGTTCATGCTGTTCCCTGCCATTATGTTTACACTGTCAGCGGTCGCAATGCTCATCTGCATTCTGAGGGTAGGTGCTTCAGCTGTCTCTCTGACTTGGTGTAGCCGCCCTTGGTATGGCAATAATGTGAACAGCCCCCGCAAGCCATCGCTGCGTCTCGGGGGTTTGTAGTGTCCTTAGGTGGTGGCTCTCGCAGCATCCAGAGGACAAGCCTGGGTAACACGAGACAGCCAGTGCTGAACGTTGTCCCTGTTCCGTGTGGCAGTGTTTCTTCAGCTCACGTGGAACAAGCTTTGCTGCTCATGGGGATGTCACCGATGGTAAAGGTGAAGCATCTCAAGATGGCTCCTGCAGTGGGATCTGGGTGGTAGGATGGGAAGTGGTCCTTGGTTCTCTGCAGAAAGAAGGATTTGGGGGTAGGACTGCCTGGAAAGCTTTGGTTGAGCGATGGCAGAGGAGGAGGGAAGCAGCTGCTGAAGCAGCAGTGTCCGTTTGGGAGAGTTTCAGCCTGCTGGCCTGGGTCGGCTGCCTTGCTGTGGGATCCCCAGCCTCAATCCCAGGCACGTGGCTGGAATGGGTTCAAGTCTTGGGTTGATGTTATCTCTTTGCCACCCCTCTTCACTGTATTATCGCATTTCTAGTGCTTTAGTTCATTGGAAGTAGAGCTCTTTACAGAGAGAGAAACACATACACGACACAGTAGTGAGGTGGCTGTAGCTCTGCTGAGCTGAGGGCACCTCTTGCTGACTCTCCTCCTCTTCTCTCTTCTATCCATTAGGTACATAAAATCTACCGAGGGGCTGGTGGAAGCTTTCAGAAAGCTCAGGACGAGTGGAACAGTGGCACATGGAGGAACCCCCCCAGCAGGGAGGCCCAGTACAGCAATTTTTCTGGGAACAACCTGCCAGGGTATCCCACAGTGCCCAGCTATCCCCCAGGAAGCCAATGACCTTAAGCAGCAACAGCTGCAAACTGCCTGGATTCTCTTCGTTTTGATCTTATTCTTGTTATTTGAAAAGATCATTTGCATTCCCCGCCTCCAAGCACCCCATCTTGGGGACATTTTTATTCTCCTCACCACAGAAGGTCCGTGCCGTCAGCCCTCGCCACCTCCGGAGCCCTGCACGGCCTTATCCAAAAGATTATTTTTGTTTGCATTGAGATACCAGTATTTGCCTCATTGCAGACTGGGGAACCAACCGGTCGCTGCCCTTGCTTGAGGGAATCCTCTCATGATCTGTGTGTGGAAAAAGGCTTCTTCTCTTCCCCACGACTGTCACCACCGCCACAACTGCTGCTTCTCCTGCCTCTCTGCTTCTTCATCTTCACCACGTGCCCGGCGCACCGCCCAGCCTCTGTCACAAACCCAGTCAGGGCATTAGTAGCAACTGGTGTTCTCTCCTGGATGGATAATCTGGAATTTTTCACTCTTAAGGGACATGCAACACTGGAATTATTTGGTACTAACGATATCAAAGGTATTTGTAAAACCTACAACCTCACTTGCTTTGTGCTCGCGGGTGAAGAATCCCGTAGATAGCGGTGCTTGCGGTGGGTGAGTGGTGTTCCAATGTGAGGTCCACAAGAGTCCTCATTTGCCGGGCTAGGACCATGGTTATGCCAGAGCTCTTGCTTTCCCGACAATTTCTGCTGGATCTTTGTGCTTCCGAGGCACAGATTCATCTCATTTGGTTCACGATTGCTAGCTAAAAGCCTGATCCAAAGCCTACTGGAACCAGTTGGAAAGCTGACTGACACTTGGCTTTGGGCCTGGCTACCTGGGTGATGTTCACCCTGTCACAAGCAGGCAGCACAAGATCTCTGTGCCCTCTAAACTTCACGTCTGGGGCATCCAGGTTTTGTGCTGACCTGAGAAATGCCCCGCGGGGGCCACCTTGCCCTGCTGGGACACACTTTTCCTTGACTATTAAGACAACTTGATCTCCGTGCTGCGGCCCAGCCTGGCTTAGGATATTCTATGGTGAATGGTTTTAATTCTGCCTTCTCCTGACAGTTGAAATCCAGACATTAGGCAGTGGGGGCTGGTAGACCAAGGAGAACTTGATAGCCCTCATGGCAGATGTTCACTGGGCACACTGTCTGTGTAGCCAGCAGCCCTTTCCTTGTTCAAGCAGGGAGAGAGATTCTTGCCTTGCCCTGAGAGCAGCTGAAGGGGGGGTAGTGCTGGGGGGAGGGATCGTGGTCCCTGAGAACCAGAGAATAGCTTGAGTTGGAAGGGGCCTTAAAGATCCTCTCCTTCCAACCCCCTGCCATGGGCAGGGGCACCTCCTGCTCCACCAGGTTGCTCAGAGCCCCATCCAGCCTGGGCTTAAACCCTTCCAGGGCTGAGCCACCCACAACTACTCTGGGCAACCCATTCCAGTGTCTCACCACCCTCAGAGTGAAGAACTTCTTCCTGATGTCCAGTTCTAGTTTAAACCCATTGCCCCTTGTCCCGTCACCACAAGCCCTTATAAGATCCCTCCCCAGCTTTCCTGTACCCCCTCCAGGTACTGGAGGCCGCTATAAGGTCTCCCTGGAGCCTTCTCCAGGCTGAACAGAGCCAAGTCTCCCAGCCTGTCCTTGTAGAAGTGCTTCAGCCCACTGATCCTCCGTGGCCTCCTCTGGACCCTCTCTAACAGATCCATGTCCTTCTTGTGTTGGGGGCTCCAAAGCTGGACACTGTACTCCAGGTGGGGTCTCACCCAGGATAGATTCCCTTGGCCTACTGGCTGCGCATCTTTTGATGCAGCCCAGGACACGGTTTGGTTTTGGGGCTTATGTTCAGTGCTTCATCACCTGGCACCCCAAGTCCTTCTCTGCAAGGCTGCTGTCAATCCACTCGTCACCCAGCCTGTGTTTGTGCTGGCGTCCGTCTCGTCGTTCAGCTCCGTTCTGTGTGCTCGTCAGGACTCCCGTAGCCTGAGCCATCCCCTTCCCCTGTGTCCTACAGCGACCCAGGCAGCAGAGGCTGCAGGTTTTTGGGTTTTTTCTTCTCTCTCAACAGCCTGCTGTGAATTTTTTTTCAAAACTGGGAGGGTAAATTCCCAGTATTTTTATAGGGAGTGTTCAAAGTCTCTGGCTGGGGAAGTTTGAGCCGGTGATCCTGTGAAGGATGGGAGTGCTCCCTCCAGAGACTGGGGAGGTGTTGGGCACCTGTGGGTCAGACCCAGAGCCTGCCTGGCTGGTGGGTGCTTCCCCGAGGTGTTCTGGTGTAAGTGGAGTCACTCCAAATTCACACCGAGTAACTGGAAAACAAAATTTGCTCTTGGAAAGGGACAGGGAGGTTGTCCTAGTGAGGTGGAATTGATATGCAAGTGATCTTTTGAAAACTGTCTCAACACGTGCCTTATCTAATAAAATACTAGTTTGTGAAGGAGAACTCGTCCTCCCCCATCACCCTCACAAAAAATCCCATTTGCACCATTAACTTTTCCTGTAAATACCACGTCAGGTTCAGCTCGGAGTCCGCAGGACACCTTTGTTCCTAAGGCCAAAGCGAAAGCAAACCTGGGGCAGAGGGCAGAGTCTCCCTCGGCTTCCGTTTACAGGCAGCACCGAGGCCCTGCCGCAGAACCAGCCTCGTGCTGGCTCTGGGATGTCGAACGTGCTCTGAACATCAACGCTGGGTTTGGGTTGGTTTGTTTTTTTTTCTAGCCATGTGCTTGTAAGTAAAAACGCTTGGAGCTTTCTTAACAGAACACTACCCGATGGCGTTCTCGAGCTTGTAGGTGCCTTTGTCTTGTGTCAAGTGTAATTTTAAGTGTTCTTTGTCGCTGCCATCAGAGGGGATGAAAGAACCGCCTGTCGATTAACTCCCTGGAAACGCGATTGCACTACAGAGGAGGGGGGAGGTGAAGGGGGCCGAACGTGACACTGGCTCTATGTGGAAGCCAGACCCTGGTGCCCCCCGTGTGCCACGCTCCCTCCGGCCCTGCCCCTCGCCATCCTCAGCCTCTTGCCAAACTCTTTCCAAAGCGATTGGTGTCTGTCTGTAGCCGGTCAGGTTGGAGATTTCAAAGGAACCGAGAGGAGAAGCATCGCCAGGGTCTCCCTTGGCCGCTTCTCTTTGTTTTTTCTTTCTTTTCTTTTTCCCTTGGATAATCTGGGAGGGCTGCTTTGAAGGACCCACTTTCAGTCGTGTTGCAAATGCTGGATGCAAGGACAGGGGGTACTTAGGAGCCTGCCAGCCAAGAGGGTTGGAGGCAGACGCCAGCTCCGCGCCCCGTTAGCACACGCTGCCGAGATCTCCTCAGAGCTTCAGCGACCCTCTCTCTGCATGGGCTCTGCCAGCTCCCAGCCCCCTCCAGCCTCTTCGATGCTAGAAAGTTGACTTTAATATGCTGCCTGAACTACCATGGCTTATTTTTTTTGGGATGACTCTGTTTTTTAATGTTTACATTAGATTTCTAAGATGTCTTAACACCATTAACCCGGACCTGGCTCCTGGTTTTGTTCGGCATCACGTGGCGTGTACGTCCGCAATGTTTCCTGTCACTCGTGGAGCTCTGGGGTTTTGTTTGTGTTTTTTCTCCTGATCACAAGACAATAAATGCTCATCCTGTGCTTGATGAGAAGAACTGGCCGCGGTAGAGAAGTGTGTCTGTTTCTAGGTAACCGACGTTCTCTGGCAGAGTGAAATGGAGAAATCTTTATTTTCCTCCAAAGTCTCCAACCACATGTTGTTTTTTTTCCTTAAAAGAACAGCAGGCTGATGGATGCAGCTCATCCTCTGTGCTGGGGACCGGTGCGAGACAGGCCCACTGTGGACTGTACTCTTACAGGTCCCTCAGAAGCGTTTCCCAAACGTGCTGCCATTATTTTCCAGCAAAGGGGATGGAGAGCGGTGGTGGGGGTGAGAAAGTTGAATTTTCCCAGTGCTGGGGTTGAGTTCTTTATCCTGGCCTCTCCTCAGCAGTGCAGGGCCTCATGCTGGCCCCTTGCAGTGCTGGCTTCTGCCTTCTGCCTCCGCTTATTCCAGAAGGAGATTGTTTGTGGGTCGAGGCCCCTTGCTGAGCTCCCGAGCTGGGAGGAGGAGGAGGAGCAGCACTGTGTGGCAGCCTGGGGATGGCAACAGGCAACATCGGAGCTTTACGTGCACAGTAGCTCATTTTATTTTTCCTATTCTCTGAAATCGTGGTGTTCACTTCCAGGAGCAAACACCTCCAGGAGAGAAGTACTTTGGACAAATGCTGCAGGGAGGGCATTCCCTGGAACGGGGAAAGAATCCATTCCAGCAGCTGCCAAAGCTGCAATGGGTATTTGGGCTGGTGCTGGTGGCTGAAGACCTGATTCTCCCCCAGACCCACCCCAACTCACTTGCCCATTGCCTGAGACTGTTCTTGGGGTGAACCCATCCCATGCTGTGGAGATGATGAGAGCAGCGGGATGGTAAAGGTGCCTCACCCCTGTGGCAGGGCTGCACCCCACACCAGGGCCGCACTCCTACCGGGGGGATCAGCCATCTGTTGGGGCCTGTCCCCTGCGGCAGGGTCAATGTGCCCCATGCTGGGGCCTGTCCCCTGGAGGGAGGCCATGCCCTGTACTGGGGCCTGCTCCTTACCCTGGTGACCGTGTCCCCGACACCGGGGACACGTCCTGCAGCGGGGGCTGTACTCCTACAGGGTGCCCTATAGCGGGGTCTGGCCCCTACGAGGGCGCTGTGGCCTCTACGGGAGCCTGCCCCACAGAGGGAGCTGTAGGCAGCGCGGGGACCTGACCCACAGCGGAGCTGGGCCCCGTTCCGAGCCCACCGGGCCGGGCAGCAGCGAGTTAAAGCCAGGCCCTGCCGGTAGCCGTCAAGCGCGGCGCTACCGTAAAATGCTCCGCGCTGCCGCAAAGCCACCCTCCCGTCGTTCTCCTCAAGCCTCCTATTCTCGAACGCGCTTTACGCCAACGCCGTTGCGCCACCACCCTCCCGCCGGTTGCGCTTGCGCCGAGCTCCGCCGGGCCTCTCCGCTCCGGAGCCGGTATTCAGGAAGTGCCCTTTCGCCGCCGGCGTGGCGCGGG
>JANHFX010007294.1:0-23521 GCA_027560015.1 Chloroceryle amazona
CATCCTCTCACCCCCCTAAACGGCCCTTGAGCTCTTGCTCAGCATTGCTCAGCTCCCTCTCAGGCTGCTCTTCTCCAGCTGAACAGCCCCAGGGTCCTCAACCTTTCGTGGGCACAGAGATGCTCCAGCCCCTCAGCATCTTTGTAGCCTCTGCTGGACTCTCTCCAGTAGTTCCTTGTCTTTTGAACTGGGGAGCCCAGAAGTGGCCTCACTAGGGCAGAGCAGAGGGGGAAGAGAACCTTTCTGACCTGCTGGCCACACTCTTAATGCACCCCAAGGGAGCAAGAAACCCATCACTCTTCAAGACTTCCCACCTCCCTGTTGGGCCAGGTGGAGGGGATGGACCTTTTGGCAGCTGGGGCCAAGAAGGGACCTTGTCAGTTTGTCCTTTGACCATAGTCACTGGCCTGTGAAAGGGGAGTTTGCGAGCGCGGACAAATCAGCTTAGCTGGCTCCAGCTGAGTGTGACAATGCAGCCCCTCGACCAAGAGCCTGCTGCTAATTGTGCTGGGCAAATTGTAAAACGCGTTACATCCTCCGTGGCTTTTGTCTGGCCGGCTGCAGGAAAATGGCAAACGGGGCCCGGGGCACCCGAGGTCACACTTTTGGGGCGCAGATGAAGACGGCAAAGGTCTGAGCCGGCACACAGGCTCCCTCAGTGCCGACCTTGGAGAGGAGAGCTGGGGCTGGCTGGCAGCAGATGCTTCTGTCCCTTGCAGAGCTCCTGAGGAGCCCGGTGACAGTGGGTGGCATCCGACTGCCTCAGCAGCGGCTCAGCAGCAAACATGGATGTAAATACTCGTCTGGGGGAATTTCTCCATATCTGAGGTGTTCCCACCTCATGCACTTGAGTGAACGGCCCTCAGCAACGTGTCTGTAAATAGCTGCAGAGTTTGAATCCATCTCTGGAAACCATGTTCTCAAGAGCTTTTATGTCCAGAGCCTCAGTTCAGCTCATGACAGACTCCGTAATGTTTGCTGCTGGTAAAGATTTG
Organism: Chloroceryle amazona; assembly: GCA_027560015.1. Taxonomy (NCBI): domain Eukaryota; kingdom Metazoa; phylum Chordata; class Aves; order Coraciiformes; family Cerylidae; genus Chloroceryle; species Chloroceryle amazona. Next base: position 996 of record JANHFX010007294.1, read on the forward strand.
CCCAGAACTCATCAGGGTCTGTGTTTACAACGCCTCTTGGAGCAAGCCCTGCTTAAACAGTCAAAGCTGCATATAATCAAAACTGGTGGAAAAATTCCCCAGGAGCATGCAAGGGCTGGCGGTGAGAGGGCGGGAGAAGAAGACACTATTAGTTTAGTTAATATCTCCAGAGCTAAGTGAGGAAGATCAGTGGCACCCTCAGGTGCCAGCATCTCTGTTGGCTACCAAGCCTTGATACTGTTGGCTACCAAGCCTTGATACCAGCAGGACTGTGGCTCTACTTGTTCAGGAGAGATGTCACGAGGTTTGAAGCTGGATGTACGTGTACAGACCCCTAAAATTTGCTGGCTGGACCGAAGCACTTGCCATTGTACCTTGGAAACTTATTTTTCCCCCTTAGCCTTTTTATTAATTTATATTCTTTTAATTTGGCAATGCTGAGAGATCATTTGGGAGATGTGGGGGGGTTGCCTAATGATTACGGACGGAATATCTTAGGGCAGTGGAATATTTTTGGGCGCAGGAGCAGCCAGCGCCTCGGCCGAGCGGTTGGTTTCGCACGGTCAGCTCCTGGCCCAGCTGCGCCGAGGGCTCGATTCACCGCAAACGCCTCGTCAGTGCCGGAGGAAGGGCCGTGCATGCTGCGGGGACCTTTGCATGTCTCTTCTGCTTTATGGTCCGGTGCACCCCCTCCTCAAAAAAAGGGAGCGTCAAGCAAATAGAAGGCTCTCTACCTCCTGCTGTTTCACTGCTATGCAAAGTGTGATGGTGCAGTAGGAAAATGTGGGTCTAAAATAAACTGTAAGAGCAGGTGAATGTGCAGGGCGGGAGGAGTGACGGAGGTGATGCACCTGGGACCAGCTGGTGTCTGTGTTCATCTCCTGCCAGCGGGGCAGCTCTGCGGCCCTGGCTGCTCCATAATGCTTATTCATTAATGAGGCTGTAAAAACTGATGCCTGTTTTTTGGTAGTGACTCCAACCTGATGGCTGAGAGAAGGGACATCATTCACACATGCTTCTGCTTCATCCTGAGTTGTCCCACTCTGAGCTCAGCTGCTTGGGTTTTCTGGGCCTTCATCTGACTTTATTAAATATTCAATCTTCTTTTTTTCCTTCTAAATGCTTCACTTCTTGTTTCAGTGATCTGTGCACCCATTCATTTAAATATCAGTTCTGCCACTTAAAGTTTTTTATTACTACTGCTCACTCGTGACTAATCCAAGGACAATGACACTTTAAAAATATTTACAGCTGTTTGACACCTGCATTGTTTGTAGAGTTCACATACAGGGTTTCATCTGAGGAACCTGATTGTTTAGTTTTTCTTCATGTGTAAGTCCTGATATTGCAACTTTTCTGGCTGGGTACTTCTCAGGCATGAAATAATGCTGCAAATGCAGATGTTTGAGTTAAAAATGTTTTCTGTAGAAGGTGCGGGGTGTTCCCCCGAGCTAATGTGTCTGTCATCAGCTCTTCTGGCAAAGCTCTTTGCTACAGGATCTGTAAAGTGGGTGCAAAAGGGGAAGACAAGTGGGTAAAGCGTATCTGAGAGGTTTGTTTTTTTTTTTCATGCATCAGTAGGAATTATTTAATATAGTAGCCTAGCTTTAAATTCACTACAGTTTATTTAAATAAAGTGGTATGCAAAGTCATGAGGGATATTTTAGTGAGCAGCTCTATTGCAGAGATGCTTTTGAAATGGTGAAAAGAAATTAGAAATCTTTTTTTTGGAAATGAAATATGAATGACTGTGTGAACGACTGCCAGTCTGCTTCCGTCGGGCCAGTGCCCCTCCCAGTCTCTAGTTCTGGGGAACCCAAAACTCTAACATGACACACACCACATCTGAAAAATGCATCTTCTCACCGATGTTACGAAGCACGGTGACATGTGTGTGCCACGGCCCTTTCAGCTGCAGTGTTAACAAGTTTTCTGTTTCTGATGGGAAAATAGTACAGATCACTTCTATTTTTGATCCTGATTTCACATTTTTCACATTTTAAGCCACCGAGAGCCATATGTTACCACATGCTACTTGTTTCTTTTATTCATTTTTTTTTTTGCTGAACAAGACATATTTTATTTGAATTGATAAAATAAGTACTACAATACAAGAAATCTCCACAACAGCTCCTGGAATATAGAGAAATTAAATATGCTTCTTGTACTTCACTCCAAATTATAAATTAAATAAATAAGAAAACCATAAATACACATTTGAGGATACATCAATTATTACGTAGAAATATCAATCATTGCCTCTTCACCTCCATCCTCATACAGCTTAAAACTATTAGTTAACAAATGAAAGACTACAATACAGCTTTCCCAACAGATAAACTCGCTGCCCTGGACTGTGTGTTGGGAGCTCTGTGGGTCACATTAGCTACACGGGCGAGTACCACGAACGCTCACTCTCTGAAATTATGCAGCAAATGGACTTTTCCCACTGTCTGTCCATTCTCTTTAGTTTTGCTTTGCTTGGGGAATGAGACCAAAAAAAGGAACTGGTAATGACTATTCTCCCTACCCCTGGAGTGCATGTGTTGCTGTGCAAGAGGGGAGACCAGCTGAACTTACCAGGTTTACTTGTACGTGTAAAAGCAGCACGTACAAGGCCAAGGCTTCTGTCAGGATTTCTATGGGCTGGGCAGGGGCTTGCAGTGTGGCTGATGTTTCTAGAAGATGTTGCAGGAAAATCTTGGCTATTGCTCCAGCTTGGTTCAGTCATGGAAGACCCGATGTTGGCAGGGTCATGGCGTGTGAACCATTCCACAGGGGCAGTGTGTAATTTAAAGGTGGGGTGAACCCCTGTGAGGGAAACTCTGCTTCTGTCATACAGAGTACAACCTGTATTTTTCGTTTATGCTTTGGAGTGCTGGCGGTTAGATCAGAGAAGATTGTCATTACTATGAGCAACAGGAGATATGCTTCCTCCAATTGTCTGTTTAAAGTTGGGTATTTAGGCAAATCAAAGTCTTTTCTAATAACTGTGTGGCGAGTGCCGCTCGTGACTAACGTGATATTGTCTGCAGCACTGGCGAAACCTTTCTTGTAAAACCTTTTTCTTTTGAGAGGAACAGTCAAGGGGCCATGAGCAGCAATTTCTAAATTGAAAACAAAGTTGAGATTTTTGAGCAAATTCCATGGAATCCCTCTCTATATAAACACAGGTCTCCATATGCAAATATCTCATGTTTAGTCACCGAGCTGCACCATTTACATATTTCCACTCCTCAGATTCTGTGCACTTGGTGAGATATCCTGTACCGTGCGTGGAGAGTAAGTTGCTGGCCATCAGTTAACATAGAAGCAGGTTCTGTGGATGAAAGCATCTCGAGGTTACCCACTTGCTCATAGTTTGATCTGGCAGGACGCTTTGAAACACCAAGCACTTGTCACATAGCAAAGTTTGGTAAATGTGTCTTTGCAAACTTGCTGGGTTCTGACTCGCCTGTTCTATTAAAAGCTTTGCATCTTTTACTCCTGTTTTGAAAACAAAAGCTGAAGAGCAAAAGATGTTTAGCGCATGTCATTCAACCAATTGTATCATAAGATGTGGTTTTTACCTTGTGCTATGAGAAGAGAAAGAGGGCAGGCAGTGGTGCACATGGAGGAGACCCCTGGGATTTTATGGCACTCTGTAATCAGCCCGTTACCTTGCGGGAACACATGAACCTTGGCAGCCTTTTCTTGTTGCAAGTCCAAGCTGATTTAGACAGGACATGTAACATGGTGAATGGGCCAGCAGTAGTTTCAGAGTCATTGAGTAGAGATGTAATCTAGTGGGACACTTGGGATTTTAGTGTATTGCAACAAAGAAAGGCCCGGGAGTTGCATCGTGTTTACAGTTTTTTCCCCTGCTTAGACTTTCTCCCACTGTTCTGAGGCAATGGCATCAAGTAATAAAAAGGATACTGTTTTCCTGGATGAGCTGTGCTGTGTCTGTTCCCTCATTGATCCTAGAGCACCTCGTCCTGGCTAAAGGACCTTCTGTCTCTCCAAGCAATGCTGAGCCTTATCAGTCCGCCTCAAAGGCACTGTTTGTTGCTCCCAGGTACTCTGACTTCTTCTTGTGCTTCATCCACATCTTCCTGAGGAGGCTGGGTGTCCCATACAGGTTGCCTCCCGTCAGCGGTAGGGAAGCTTCTGCTCCGGGTGCCAGGGTCAGGTCGTACTCTGACGTCTTCCTCCAGTGCTGCTGGTGACTAGCAGGTAAAGCACAGATCACAGAATCACAGACTGGTTTGGGATGGAAGGGACCTTCCAAGCTCATCCAGTCCAACCCCCTGCAGGGAGCAGGGACACCTGCAACTAGAGCAGGGTGCTCAGAGACCTGGCCACCTCCCCTGGGATGGTGCCAGGGATTTGCAACTGATTTACATCTGTCTGTGTTTTTTGGTGAGAGGGGGACCTGTGTCCCATTCCCTGCCCGGCATCACCCCCAGGCTTGGCTGGATGGGTGGGAAGGAACTTACTTTTCTGTAGAGGTGCCATTGCCTGTGGGTGAATCTGCGACAGCTGCGGCTTTTGCCGTGGTACGGGCAACTGGTGATGGTGGAGACTGCAGGAGGCAAAAGCACATCGTTAGGGAATGTCACTGATGGGACTGACATGGGTAGTGTGGGATGTGCTGACAGGTCCTTGGTTTTAAGATGCATTGGGCAGACAGCAGTAGTTGGTCTTGTTGTATCTACTTACCAAAGGTTTTCCATCCAACAGGTGATAACAGGATCTGGATGACTCTTGTTCAGCAATTCCCACTGCAAGGCATAAGAAACATGGCACTGTTGGTAATTACCCCGTTAGCACAGCTTGGGTTAAATGCCTCCCCCCAAGCAGTTAAACCTGCCACCACTTTATGGGTCAATACAAAGAGCAGTCCCACCTGCTGCAGTTTTTGTGCATCTTGGAGCCCCCACTGCCACGTTTGTCCTACCTAGGAGGTCATTCTCCTTTCTGGATTTTGTGCTACATCCACCTCATCCCGGGGAGGGATTTCAAGCCTTCTGTGGGCCCTTGGCTGAGTGGCATCTCTCTCTGCTGTCCCCAAACCTGGAGGTTCCTTTGCAGTTGCACATGAGCGCTGATCAATTATCCATGGATAAATGCTCACTGACTTTCCTGCGAGTTGTGCCAAGGAAATAAATGAGGTATGCCAAATTTTTGTAATGGAGTCAAATCTTCCCTTTTGACTGAGGGAATGTGAAGATTTTTTTTTTTTTTTCCTTATGTTTCTTTCTGTTCCTGTCAATTTTCAGTTGCTTGCTGTTTTTTAGAAGGATATTCAGGTAAATGAAGGTAAGGATCTACGGAAACACTAAGATTCACCAAGACAGAGCATGGAATATGACTCACATCTGCTATGACCAATGGAATATAAATAATGCCAGCAAGCATCAGAAAGAGCCGAGGTGCTGCTTATAGTGCTGTCTCCAGCATGAGCTAGCAGTCAGGACTGTCTTCTCCTTCTGGGGGCAATATTTCACCATGATGAATCTCTTCACCAGCCTCTCTCTCCCCGCCCTGCCGCCAGTAATTCCATTAGGTACCTCACTGTATCCCTCACATCAGAGCTTAATTCAATTCCCTCCTCTCATCTTGCGTATTAGGTACTAACAGTATTCAGCAAGTGGCTCCAGGCATCGGTGCTTCAGCATGATGTCCGTATTTTTTCTTGTTTTGTTGTTTGTGTTTTGCTCTTATATTGTCTGATTCTTCCCTTCAGCCTGGCCTTCTTCTGATTAGATATAGAAAATGTCCTGGCAAACTCCAAGCAACCTATCTAATCCAAAGTAAGTTCTTACGGCTTCAGGTCGAGAAGTGCTGCTCAGACAGGGGTGGCTGGCTGCAGTGTCAATTCCACTTCCAGAAGGTGCTGTGCAGCACTGTCCAGTCTAAGCACGGTTTTTATTGCAGCAGGAATCTGCAGATGCTCTTGCTGAGTTTGTCCTCCTGTTCTCATTCCCTCCTTCCACTTCTCAGCTGGTCCTTTTTGTTTCATTTTTTTGTTCTAATTTAAACTTAGTTTCTCCCTCCTTCCCATTAAGCATCCCAGTTTCTTTGCCCAGTCGCTTCCCTTTCTCTGCCTGCAAAAACTGTTTCCCCTTTTCCTGTTCTATTTCTATTTATGTATCTTTTCTCCTGTTCTTCAAAACACAACGCACGGGCCTTGAAGGAGCTGAATGACCAGTTCCTTGATGTTTACTCATTTCCTTGGGTTTGCATTCACAAACTCTGTTTTTCCTTCACAGCTTCTCACAAATGCACGGAATGATTTTTTTTGTTGACAAACAAAATCAGGTCTGTGGCTGACCTCCACCATCTAAATATCATCCCAGGTAATTGTTCTGGCAAGGCCTAAGCAACTGAGCAGGGACCTTACACGATGGCTCGGGAGACTTGAGAGTTCGCGCTCTACCGTTGATAAAATATTGTCAGCCTTTGGAAAGGGAGCGGCTCTGACTCTGAGTTTATGACTGACTAAAGTGAGAGCTCTGCAATGCCATGGTCACGATCTCATGAATTCCACTGGACGTGTTCAGCATGGAAGTATCCTTCAGGTCCATAACCAAGTGCCTGCTTCGCTGCAGACTGGAAGAACTGCCACGGAGGAATAAAGCCCCTTCTCTGGACTTACCCTTGGCGGGGCAGGGTCCCCGCTGCCCGCTCTGCAGGTGACCCAAGCCTTGTACTTCATCCTCGCTGGACAGCACCTGGAGGAGGTCACCGTGGCGCGGCTGCAGCTTCTCTGTCCGCTGGGGCCGATGGTCCGATATGGCTACTACCTACAGGGAAGAGGCAAAACCACCCCGTTACACCCAGCCTTGGAGGTTAGGTGGGCTGTTAAGGTCACGAGGGAGCAGCATGGTACTTGCTCTTCCCACTGCTTTACTGTCACTGCTTTACTGTCACCCAAAGGGGAGTTTGTCAGGTGGGGACTGTGGGATTATTAACAAAGTGTTGGATTGTTTTGGTTGGTTCCTGCCTCTGTCTGTGAGAGGCATAGAGGTAGGGAAAAGTCAAGTGTGGTCTTTTTGGGACCCAGCTACTTATTGCACCTCTCTGTATTCTCCTCAGGAGACTGAAATGCGGTCCTTTTCAAGATGGGCTGACTGGGACATGCCTTTGAGACAGCTCAAATTTAAATTTCCTACTGCGTTGTATCTTGGGCAGTCGGTTAAACGTAGGCAAGGTGGATCCATCAGGGCTGCTATCTGGGATAGTCTGGAAGCAATTTTCTCAGGAAGATTAAAGTCCCAACATCACGGAAACAGTGTTTCATATTTTGTTTTGTAGTTGGTTTTATTTCATTTTTCCCTGAAGACTTGCTGCTGTCATACAGAGGGAGGATCCAAACCAGCAAGGAAACAAGACATGTGGCAACTATTTGGACTGTTTCCTGTTAGACTTCCCGGTGTGATTTTTATATTGGAAGACCAGGAGAAAAGCAGTTACTTGCATCTAACTGAGGACTGAAAGTTGCCATCTATGTGTTTTATATATAAATAGAGGGGGTTTTGTCACAAGACTCAGACCAGCAATTGACCAGCCTGCTATTGGCATAGGAAAAAAAGACTGAATTCCATCTATTGCTCTCCCTACTAACATACACTCAAAACCAAAACTGCATTCAAGTGTGTCCCCTCATGCAATATTGTCCTTTTCCTTTAAGTTTTAATTCAGTCTGCTATTAATCTGCAATATGCTGTGTATGTTAATTTTTACACAGATATAAAACCACATGGAAACCAATGTTTTCCAAAACAGGAAGAAAACAAAAAACCCCAACCTGACCACTTTACTCTTTTGACTCCCATGTACCCTGGAGAAGGCTACTTGACCTAGATCTTACTGACCAGCAGCACAAGGAGCAGAAACTGCCCAGCAGCAGGCAAAAACCCTGCTGGAAAGGGCTGGTGAGGCGACCGAAGCCTAATCCAAGGCCTAAGAGGGGTTTTCTCTTAGTTCTGAGGATTTGGGCACACAGCCTAACGCAGGCCTTGCTCTGTAAGCTACTTAAGGACGTGCCCTGTGTTAAGTTAAAGTCAAAAGGACTAATGGTGTCCTTGAAGACAAGCATGTGCTAAAGGAGGCAGCAGTGGGGGCCCAGCTCCCCTGACCATGGATCTGGCAGTGCCGGACAGGGCAGAGCCTCAGCATCGCTTGGGTGATTCCGAAACAAGGGTGATGCTGGTGGTGAGGCGCCTCCTGTTGCTGCTTAAGCAGTTGGCACTGGCTCTCTCACAGCTGCCCCTGGGCCAGTTCCAGGACCCCTCATCCCTCTGCAGCAGCTCCTCACAGGCTGCAGGCTCCTGTGTCGACGCACGCACGCCCTGACCACCCAAACCTTGCGAGCTGCTTACCAGAGGTGTTAACCCCCCATCAGCACAGTGCCATCAGTGCAGATACCTGGCTTCGTTACCACTGTGATGAGGCTGTGGCTGGCAGGGGTCTCTCATCACAGCCCTCAGAGCCTGCCTTGTGTGAACCAAGCTCTTCTGACTTTCAAGGAGCACCACAGAGCTCACCTTGCCCACCAGCTCTGGAAATAGGTGCAGTGCTCTTGGTCATGCTCAGTCTTCTTTGGTGTGTGACAGAAAAAGCTATCAGCCCTCTGCTACTGGGACACCTGAGGTCACTTCTTTTGCATGGTCATGGAAAGAACATTTTTGGTAAGTAGGATGCTGGCTGCAGTTGTCTCTAATCCTGAAAGTGGCTTATTTGATTGGTGTAAACCACCATGGACTTGAAACGTCAGTCTGCCAATGTGTTGCAAAAGGTTAAATATAGTTTGGGGAAAGGAAGCAGAATTTTTACCTCCATTAATAGCAGGATTTATTTAGGTGGATTGTCCGTGTTTACAATATTCCTTGTTCTGTGGTGTTACCAGTGATGCCAAGCAGAGCATCTGTATGTCGGTTGCAAAGCCATTTCCCATTACAGCTGGAGACAGCAGCACAAAATCTACAGCACAGCTTCAGTGAACATCTTTGTTTGCAGCAGTTGGCTGTAGAACACTTCTGGAGTTTCTTATCTCCTAATTCAAGACTTCGTGACTTTGGCTACCTCACCCATTACTGTAATATGTAAAGACTTATCTAGGTCAGGGAACTAAACCTGCTGCAGCACAGTTTTGATCTAAACTAGAGCTGACATTTCTCTAGGGTATCCAGGGCAAGGCAGGAGGATCAGCTGGAAATCACTTTTGTTTTCTAGATGTACCAGGAAACTTAAATCTGTGTGAATGGCAGAGTCAGCCAAACTATGCAGAGTTAGTAAAGTGCTCTCTAAAAACCTACTGTTTTTAGAACCTTGACCAGCTGGGTCTGTTTGCAGGATGCCAACTCAGTTCAGAGCTCAGCAAAGTCTCTTTTGCAGACTTCACCATGCACGGGGGAGCACCAAGGCCTGGCATACCTGCGGTTGGAGGCAGCTGTGGTGAGCAGAGGGGACAGAGGAGGGCTGCAGAGCAGAGGTGGTTCCAACAGCCCTGCTCCTGCACCCAAATTCCCACTGCCAAACTGACAGCCAACCAGAAAAGGTGGCAATAACACATCTGGCTTTGGACAGGACTTTGAAGTTTAGAGGTTGAACGAAGTGTTTGTTGGTGGAGGAAATGCCATATTTGTAGAGTTAAGCTCCTTCTGAGGGTCTAATTTTTATGGTAGCAGCACTAGCATGCACAGAGGGATTTGCCATTTTTCTGCAAAATAGCCAGATACCAGTGCCCAGATTGGTTTAGAGTTCTAAGCAAAGATCTGGGGGTTTGGAGAGCAAGGGAAGAGAAGGGAAGGATCTACTGCCCCTGAGCTTAACTCTTAATTGGGCAATAGGAGCTGCAAATAAGCATACTGTTGAAACACTCCATTTAAAAACAGGTGCTTCCCCCTGTCTCTCACCCTCCCACAGTCATGACTGTGGTTTTGGGATGGGCTCTTGAAAGCGATGGAAGCTACACCCCCAAGGTCAGTCATTTGAAAGTTAAATCACTTAATGCTACACTGCTTGAGCATTTCTGCCACGAAAAAAAGAAGAGTCTGGCAGATGTCCATATTGCTTGCTATTTTTGCCCCTGACGAGGATTAAGTTGTGCATCCACTGCAATCACCAGAGCAGAAGATTTCATGTTAGCTGGGGCATTTCTCTAGCACTGGCTGCAGATGCAGAGGTCAGAGTGAAAAAATCAATAATCATTCCACTACTCGGGTGCGGGTCTAGAAACCATCAACCTCAGCCTCCTCACGGGCATGTCCGCTGCAGCACACGCAATCTGTGCCAGCCCTGGCGTGCCAGCTGTGAGCAGCTGGACGGCGGCGAGGAAGGGGAGCGTGCAGCTCCAAGAGCTGCCTGTGCCCATCGCCTTGGTCCGAGCGCTTTGCCCGCTGCCTCGGCTGGAGCTGTGGACCACGGCTCGGGCTCCGTGCTCCCACTGCTGACAGGATGCTGCCTGCATCATGACTAAGGGCCAATCAAGAGCTGTTATTAATTGGGGTCAGGAAAGCCCCAAAGGGGGGGGAGAATCCTCTAAAGATAATAGCAACAAAACAGGGACTTTCTTATCCTGTTTTCTTAGATCTTTATGAGTGTTCTGCTGCTGCAGCAGCTGGTCCAATCCCAATGAAATGTTAGAGGCTCCCATTTAGCAGAAGCAACAGCAACTGTCTGCTGAGGCTGGGACCAGGACAACAGACATGGAGTTGTCCTAGATTTTGATGAGAGCTAGCTGAAAACTTTCCAGCTGAATGGCCTGGTGAGAAATTCTGGTCAGAAATCTGAGCATTTTGTTGGAAAAGTATCTATTTTGTCCAAAAAAAAAAAAAAGAAAGAATTATCTGGGCATTCTGTTTTGTTAAGTCAGAGTAATCCATTTTTGGTTTGGACTTTATGCTTATATTTTTACAGTACATATTTACATATATCTGTATATGGAAAACAAAATATACCAGAGGCATAGCAAATAAAAATCTTCTGTGGTGAGATCAGGGATGCGGGAATATGAAGAGGGGACTATTTACAGATGAGGATAGGGCTGGGAAGTGGGATAGGGCATGGGAAAAGGAAATGCTACGGAGCAAATTATTTCAACAAGGTGCTAGAGAAGAGGCAAGTCTGTAGAGAGAAGAAATGCTTTGGCAGGAGAGTCTCAAAGCTTGTAAAAACTTATTTGATAGGCATAAGAGAAAGAGGTTTCTTTCCTGAAAGAACCACAATAGGATTGTGGAAGGGGTTGTGAATGGACTGGGTGGATTTGAGGAAGAAAAATCTAGCTCTGAAACCTCATGCCTATGTGTCAAAGTGTCCAAACATGGAAAACATTTTCTGAGAGCATGAAAAATATTCAGTTATTTAAATGAGGGAGGGTGGGCGGGTGCCTCAGCTGCAGGGGGCAGGTAAAGCTCTGGCAGTGCACTCTGTGCCATCTTTTCCTGTCAAGGTTCTAGTCCATTGCCTGGTGGTTTTCTCCCAGGTTCCCAGGGAATGGGATACGGGCTCCTTCATTAACACATTTATCTATTGATATATTTTCTTTTCGATCCTGCCTGTCATCTGGCACTATTATTAAGGCTTTATAAAAAAGAATGAAGTCTGTGATTCCCTCAGGTGCCCCATGTTGATAAGCTGCTAGGTTCATTTTGACTGATGCTGCACAGCAAGACCGTAATTTTTGAAGTTTCAAAGCAGTTCTCTAAATAAACTGCAGCTTTACAGAACCTCCCACCCCGCTCCCAGCATCAGACACCAATGCACTCTTCTTTGCCCTGGAAGGTGTGCTTCCCATTTACCCATGGCATTTTTAAGGTAGCCAGCTAGAAGTAAAACACAAACAAGAAATGGAGAGAAAGGGAGATTTTTCTTACACTCTTTGTTAGGATGTGCTGTGTGCATTTGGCTCGTCTTCGGGCAGGACTACATGCTGCGAAAGGAAGAACAACATGGTCAGGGTGCAGTGGAGGTGGACAAGGTGAGGTTACACAGGCCTCTAAAAGTCCTCTGTGAGAATACACTGGGATGGGGAGGAGGAAGAAGGGGGTTAAGGAGAATTCCAGCTCAAACAACCCAAAAGAAAGTCTTTTCAATGTCCTCTCGGAGACCATGCTCTAGCTACACAATACATGCCCCTCTTCCATAGTCTTCCAGGAAGAACCGTCCTTCTCCTGGAGTTCTGATCTGGCCTCCAACCTGCCAGTGTTTTGGAAGGAAATGAGCTGCTCCTTCCATCCAGCCACTCCCAACACAGCTAGTGTGCACACTCACTGTGGGGAGGCCTGTTGGTCAGTCTGGGTACGGACTTTTTCAGTAAGCTCAAACTCCTCTGTCATTCCATTTTACCTCTACTGCATGGCCTCCAAAGCAGAACATTTACACTAAGCCAAGTCTTCTCAATCCCCAAAATGACCCATTCAGTTCTTTAACTTGGGGCATTTTGCTTAAAGTCTGCTTCTCTTTATTTCTTAGGCCCACGAAGACACCAAAATTCCCAGCAAAACAGAATCACTAGCCACTGGACATGCAAGATACCAGGACTACAAGCCAAGCTTTTGACTTGACTGAAGCAATTGTTTTGGGGTGAGTGGTGTTTCTGGAGAAAGATTGTTTAAACACTTGTTTCAGTTTGACTTGAAACTGGTTTGAAAGATGCTGTGACACTCCCAGCTCTTCCTCTCATCGTATCTTACCCTCCTCTGTGTTCAGGCTACGGAACTATGGGATTTATCAGCCAGAGGCAGAAAAAGGACTGCAAAAACCTGCCAAATTTGGGTAATTAGCTCCAGTTCTAAAGGCTGACCCTGAGGGCAAGGCACCTGAATGTGGGTTTCCTATTCCTGCTCCCCGTGTTACGGGGTGACGGGTGACTCTTGCTCTCCAGGTGAGCTTTCCTGTACACTCTTGGCTTACATTCAGCTGCAGGAGTTGCAGAGCTTATCTCTGCCATGTATCGATGTTTGCAGAGGGTTTAGAAGCTGTGGAACCAGCTGGAGGTCATTCAAGGCTGCTCATTACTACAGCCAAACCCCTCTCGATGGCAGGAATAACAAGTGACTGGGCTTTCCAGGGCTCCAGTACAAGGAGAGCTGGCAGCATGACCAAAGTCACTCTTCCTAGACAGCTTGTGTTTGTCTAAAAGCCACCCCTCAATACCCCAGTGAGGATAGAAGTGCTGAGCATCAGGACCCCACTAGATAGAGACAAAAGTTTTGGCCCATTCTCTGTCCTGAAACAGGACAATTGTTGGGGGATGATCACCCTTGTCCAGCATCCCTGCCCGTGACCTGTGGCAGCGCAGGGCACCTCCACCCTGAGCTCGTCACAAGTATGTTATCTGCCTGGAGAGGGCTCCAGAGGATGCTAAGCTGTCAGCTCGATTATGGTCTGTTTTGCACGGTGTGACATCCTCAGGGATCCCTGCTGCCTTCTCCTGCAGGACACATTTTAGATTTTCATCCAGGGTGAGTGTGGGATGAAAACCAGACAAACATAAAGGTGGGCTTTTTTCCTAGGAGTATATTGTAACGTGGTTTTGAAGCTGCTGCAATCACCTTTATTTCTGGAATTTCACTGCATGAGGACTAAACTAATTGCTCACAAGCAAAACAATCAAGTCAGGGAAGCTTAGTGATACAAAAAATTATCTTCTTGTCTTTCTGGTATTCTCTGCCTTTTGCTGGACAGTGTGAGGAGCACAGTTTATATAGATGTCTACCAGAACCAGTGCTGTTGTGCTGTTACTGGTACCCAGGCTGGGACACGAGGAACAACACATAAATATACCTAATGGCAGTAAATTTGCATCTTTTCAGTTTATTTATGAGCCACAGTTGCCTGCCTGAGTGAGCAGCAACTGGCTTATCAGGGCTGAAGAAAGGCCAGGCATGACAGGGAAGCCGCAGCACCAACAAACATGCAGTTCCTTGAATAGCCCCTGAAGAGTGAACCGGGGAGGCAGCCAGCAGCGAGTACAATGGCAGCAATGCGAGCAGCGGGGCTGCGCGTCTCTCCCGGCAAACCTGATTTTCCACAGGGAGTGGGAGCAGGAAGGGAAGAACGAATCCTTGCAGCTGATGTTTCTGGATTTGCCTGCGAAAGGATGTTTGTATGGACAGCCCAGCTTTTAGGCAACAAAAACAATTACAGTGATGGCTCACTTTGTCATTTCCACTTATATTCTGAAATTAAGCAGCTGAGAGCTCATGCTTCCAGCTTGAAAGGAAAGATCTGATCTGGCCCCACAATTTGTTTTCCCTGCTTTACCTGCTTTCTTGTTGCTGAAATATGCAGCCATTGAGTTTAAACTAATTTGTTCAATCAAATACAGACTGGGCTTTGTCCGGTTCTTACTCTTCATTACAAGCAATTAATGTTAATCATGCATTCATTTCCAGGGCATGGCTTTGGAAATGTTCCACTTATTGAGCCAGCAGACTGAAATTCAACATTCACGCGGTTCACCCGGTTCATCTGAGCTGCGAACTGCTCGCAGAACTTCATTTTCTTTTCTGTGACACAGAATAGCCACACAGTTGCAAGCTGTCACTTTAGCAATTACCTCATAGGTACATCAACACAATTCCAAATCTCCCAGTTTTGCCAGCACGAGTGTTTTACTCAGCCACGGTCTCGAAACACCCGCACAAATGAGCTCCGGAGGCACACAGCAAGCGCTGGGCTGCAAGCGGAGCGCGGCACGGCAGAGCAGATGAGCTGCTCACTTCAGAGAGCTCCCTGATGCTAAACTCCCCGTCCCTCTAAAAGCCACCACCGCAGCGGTCCTTACGGTATTTGATGTACTCACATTTGGATGAAATCACTGTGGTGAAGACTTCTAAATTTTCGTCGCTGCAGCTGTAAATCTGGTGCATTTTCCACCTCTCCCTCCTGACTGCCTTTCAGCCTCATGCAACCGCTCTGAACTTCTGGTAAATAGGTTTCACTAATCCAATCTGGCTCTGTGATCATTGTCCAGATCTACAAAGGACAGACTGATTCTGTGATCTCATCTCATTCCATATTCTTCATTGCAACATTTTCTGCTCCCATCTGTCTTTCTATGAATACTATTAATGCAAAGACTTAATTTAGCTGTTACTTAAGCCTCTGCTCAGATAAGAGTGTTTTATTTTGCATCTCTGTTTACTAGTTTGGAGAATCCTCTGCAATAAATGGCTAATAGTTAAAGTCTCTTCTGTGCAGCCAATAAATAGGCAGATAAATTCTTACAGAAGTACTGTGAGGATTTTTTAAATGACTCTGGTTAATACTTTGTGTACTTCAACACATCTATTGTGAAGATTTGCTCTCTCTGTATATTAAGGAGCTGACTCGAGGTGTATGAAGAGAAGCATTTTGTGCTTTACCCTTGAAGTTCATAAGCTAGTACCTGAATCCTGGGCACTTCAGTGTAAATTTTCAGATGGAAGTGATTAAAGAAGGGCAGGTCAGGCAGATGTACGTGGGTCTATGTGCCCCCTACACTTCAGTGGCTCCAGAGGGAGGGCAGGTGGCTCAATCATCAATGGCTTGATGGTTCTTGGGCCTAATTCTGTGTTTAGCCAAATTCCATGGTCTTCCAAAAAGACCAAAGGGTCTTCTTGCCAAAGCTTTTCATTTCTTAATGCTCCCAGCGGAAATTATTCCTATCCACAGCTCTGAAATTCAGTCCCTTCAGCTTCTGGTGACTTAGTGCTGCCGTGGACACCTAAGACAGAAAATGTTGGTTTGCAGGCTCCAGCAACTGATGTAGCAGAGACACTTCCACGTGTGAGTAATGATATTAAATTATATCAGTCTAATGAACAGCCTTCATTACTAGCACGTGTGTAATTAACACAAAAACTAGTGCTGTCTTCTCCTGTAGACGTCTGCCACCAACAGTCCCAGATGGAAAGTGCCAGCAGAGGTGGGCTGTCACTGTCATATTCACGTTAACGCTCCTATCTGAAATTATAAGCGTTGGTCAAACGCATCCCGAGCTGGGAAGCATTTTGGTTGAGCGGAAGGTGTCACTGTTTCAAGAGTAAAGAGAGAAGCTGGTATCACTTGTCACCTCCCAGGGCAGCCTCCTGCTGTCCAGGGACTGGGGGCATTGTCCCAGGCAGCCGCGCCGTGTTTGAAACGGGTGGTGGGACAGCAATATAATCGAGCAAAAGTTCAATTAGTTTTTGATTTATTGCGCCACATGTTCTGCTCGTATGACCGATGTCATTAACATCAGGCTGGGCTGGCGTGTTCATCTGTCCCTGCCCGGCTCCCTCTGAAGGCCACGCACCCAACAGATGGGGAGCTGCACGGGTGCGAGGGCGATTGTTTATCCCTTCATTGTTCCTGTGTCAAGCAATCAAACCGAATCTATTGCCCACCGAGAAAAAGATCCGCGCACCGTCCGTTCAGCACTGAATGGAGCAGAGGCAGTTACGCAGGGAGGCTTTAGAGCTTTCAAAAGGATAAAAAAAATAATGAAGAGCAACACTGAATAGTTGACCAAAAAAAAAAAAAAGAAAAGCTATAACAAATCTAACCCTCCCTCTATTTCACCTTTGGATATTCAGAGTCCTGTGAGAAGAGGCACGTTTGGATCGGAGTCACTGTTTGCCTAATTACAGGTGGGACCTAAAGACATTTTTAAATCACAGAATAAAAGAATCCCACAGAATCCCAGCATGGTAGGGCTCAGACCTCTGGAGATCACCTGGCCCAACCCTCCTGCTAAAGCAGGCTCACCCAGAGGAGGGTGCCTGGGTTGAGGCTTCAGGAGGAGGACTACGCATACTGGGATAGATTTTTCTAGCTGCCTGTGAGTTATGTCTTGGTTTACCTAGCTCCAAAATAGTGTGGTAATACCCACCAAGGAAGTGTCCTGCAAAGCACACAACCTGCTGAAGAAGGACAGGCGAGAATTTCAGACTTGAGGAAGATCCTCTCCACAATTCATCCCAGCAGCTGCTTCCGCAGACACATCTGATGATTGCTCTGGTATCTCCCTCCGGCTCCCTGCTGACCTAGCAAGAGTCCAGTCTGTGGTGGGAGCAGGAAAACAAACCATTGTTGATTCTATGAATCATTTTTTATTCCCCAGATTACCTACAGCTTCTAGAAACTAGGCTCAAATTTTTCCTCACTGCTAAACACAAATAATAAGCCATTAATTGAATTCATGTGGTACCACTGCAGCCATGAGAAGACCCCAAAAGGGTGACTAAAGACACCCAAGCCAACATGTGGAATCCAAATTCCTGACTGTGGGCTGTGACAGAGCCATTTACCAAATACCTGAGGATCAAAGTGTTTGCTGGTGCAAGAAGTTGGTGACCAAAGGTGAATGGGAAAAACTGAGGAGGAGAACTCGGGACACGAGAACAGGCATATGGTGTCTGGCAGAACCTTCATCTGACCTGATCTGCAGGCCTGGGACAGGGAAGGTATTTGATTGTTGGGAATGTGGACGGGAAGGAGGGAAAGGTGGAGAAGGGAATGAGATGTAGGCTGAGGCTGAGGGAAAAACAACTGCTGAAAGCATCAGGAGGCTCAGCCAACCTTGTCAACAGGGCAGGAAATCCCATAAGCTGGCAAAATGTCCCTCTGGGGAGGTGGCAAAGGTGATTTTTCCCATAGGCTGGGTCTGTTCAGCCACACTGGGAAGACACAAGTGTAGATGCTCATCCTGTTTACCAAGTGTGCCAGCGCTGGTGAGCTTAAAAGGAATTAAAAAAACCCAACCAACTGTAATTAAAACTCAGAGTGACTCAAAATAACTGTCGGAAACCTCTAGACCTCATTTCTCCTGGCCTTTGTAAACAAAGGATTGCCTTTCCAGCGCGGTGTTCTCCCAGTGAAGTCAGTGGGGAGCATCCTGGTACTCTCGGCGTCTGCCAGGGACGTTGCCAAGGGATTCCCTGGCCCGCAGGGGACGGAGCTGGTCCCGCAGCCAGTCTCTGGCTTCTCCCTGGCTCTTGCACCCTCTTGCGTAAGAGGCGAGTCTAATCCCTACTGAGCCACTTGAGCCTATTTCTCACCCTTAGCTGGGCAATATGATAAGGATAAACCCCAGGTATTTTTGGAACAGGATTGTGAAGCAGAGGGATGCGCAGTTAACCATTTAAAAATGAGATGGGATAAAACTGCACATGCACAGTGGGCCTGTTTATTCTTAAACACTTCTGCGTGGGGCAATGCAAGCGGCGTTTTTCCTGGAAGGAAAATTGCTCTGCTTCGTTTTAGGGCCACGGAATTGCAGCTGCCAATGGCTGAAAAGGAAAAGCAACACAAGTGAGCTTCCCGTACGTAACCTGTTATTTTTCTCTAAGTGAAGGGAAGAGACAGCTACGTTATCAACAGCATCGCCTGTTCCTTAGCTAGTTGAAAATTAAAGTGCCTGGATGGTCTGTGAATCAGTGATGAATTTGCAAAAGCAGTGTTTTAATTTGCATCTGTCGGGAGCTGCTGTAACAGCTGTTACCCAAATGGGAGTAAGATCCACGGCATTACAAACCACTCTGAACTGTAAATTCCATACAGGGGACCAGGAGAAAGGGATGCAAGTGTTGTGCAGTTTGAAAGGGCCTGTGATAGACTTCTCTGCTCATCAGGAAAGGAAATTCCAGCCAGACCTGGAAGCCAGGCTGGAAGCAGCCCCCCACTAGTTCCAGAAAGATGCTGCAGCATCCTGAGAAAAAAAAAAACACAAAAAAGTTACATAGAGATAACCGGACAAATTTGCTCTGAGCTTGTAAAACACACTTGAGTAAGTGCACACAATGATTAGTGAGAAACACAATGCCCAGCACGGCAAGGTTCAAGTCCTGCAGAGCTTGTGCCAGCAGCAGGGATTGCACAGGGCTGGGATTAAAACCAGGGCCAGGCTGAGCACGTGGAGGCTTAATGAGCTTTCATACACTGGTCATGTTCTGGTAATCCACAGAAAGCATTAAAAGTGTCAACAAAAGAGCGCTACGGCCAAACCGGGCTGTGGCAACAATAGCTTATTAAGAAGCCAAACTTTAATTACATTTGTCCTTGATTTATTAATTTTTCAAGCTGATGGATCAGTGAAGTCTTTATTCCCCTGATAAAGCACAATAATCTTTGGATGGGGCTTTTTCATCCTCGATCTTTTCCTTTAAAACATTTGAAGACTGTTTTGGCTATTGGGTCCTGACAGGAGCATAACCAGAGTTGGACAAAGCAGCACATTAATTAAACCTTGTCCTGCAGCTCCGGGGTTTGTGCAGCGGTGGCCCTCTTGCTGCCAGGGCACTCTGTGCCCTGCACCATACGGAGGAAAGTCCACTGCTTGGCTAACCAGACACAAACCACTTGGGATTTCTCCTAGGGATAAGGCTAAAGCATGAGGCCACCTGAACTGTCACCTTACTTGTCTCTAGTGTGTCCTCACGCAGCCATCAAGCTGCTTTTGCCCCTTGCAACACACGTGCTCTGCGGGATGAAGGTCTTTGGAGGCTGTCAGATGGCATTGCCTCCTCGGGCTTAAATTCTTGGTGAAAATGAGATTAAATTGGCAACAAGGACCATCGTTATTTGCACTCAGAGCCCCTAGTGCTAGAAATTGAGGAAACGGGAGGTACTGCACTAAGGGGACAGAATCAGGATCAAATTGAGTTCTGCTTCTCATCCAGGTGAAAGTGATGGTGCCTGCGTGAAGCAGCAAGATAGGGCAGGAGGAGGCACTGTGGCAGGGGAGGGCTTTGGACAGAGTGGGAGCACCGGTAAAGAACTGGTGGGTCTTGGCAACGTGAGACTTTTGAGGTAGCTTTTGTGCAACAATTGTGTGCTTTCAATGACCGTGGAGCATAGAGAGAGAATCCTCTGTGGAGATGGGAACCCGGGGACTCCCTCGATGCCAATTACCCTTAAAGGGTTTTTGAAGAGGTGAAATGGGTTATCATCGGGTCTCCCTCTGGTTTGGTTTTTGGCTTCTCTCCTGACACTGCAAGCAAGAGTGTCAAAGATCTTCTGCTTTAAGTACCTGGCTTGTTTCTAGGAATCTGATTAAAGTAGATCACCTCAGATAACAGGAGGAATTAATGCTGCAAATACATAGGAGAGGATTCTCAAGCTCATAAGCTACACAGAGGTCAGACCTTTTCGAGTCATGCAGCCTCGGAGATCTTTGATTTTCACAGAACTGATGATCTTTATTTGTCCTTTCCCTCTGTCCTGTTGGCCTTGACGCTGCAACGCTTTATTCAGTTCTAGCTGTAATCCAGTCAGATGCTCTGTCCACTACAAGGACCGTACGGCACGGACGTGAGCCTGGGAGAGAGAAAACCAAAAGGGAACGGGAAGAAGACGTGGCACGTTCTCCGTAGTAACTATGTAGTTTTAGATTCAGCATCCTTCACGTTTGGTAAAATGCATATTTGAGGCTGCACCTCGAATCCTTTCTGCTGCCTTTGTTTGGCAGGTTGGTGTTTTTAGCTCGGCTCTGTTGTGCAGGTCCCTGAGCTTTAGGGCTGGTGACATCCTCATTTCTGACATGAGCAGTCGCTAACCATTACTGTACTATCAAAATCTACCCCGCAGCACTCTGCTCAGTTTTACTGAACAGTCCTAATTTTAGGACTGCCATTTAAGACACAAATAGAGTAGGTATGAAGTGCATCAGTTTGACCGCGCCAGGAACTAAGCAGCTTGGGAGATGTCAACCCAAAGGCTGTGGGACGTGTTACTGTGGGATGGCCCAAGTGCCAGAAACACAAGTGGCACCACAGTGGGTGTGTGGGAGCAGGACCCGTGTGCACCAGCAGGGAGCAGAAGCTGCAGCCCCCCAGGAGGGAGCAAAATGCCACCAACACGGCTTCAGCCTTTCCTGGCTTGAAAAGACGGCCCTGGGGAAGCACTGGTCCACGGAAGGGAGTGTCACAGAGGCTTCAGAGTGCAAGGCAAGGGCAATTCAGTGCAGGGCAAATGCAATTCAGGCTCTCTTCGTGTTCCTTCCCATTTCTCACTGCTGTGTCCCACAGCTGTGTCCACAGCCTGCCCACAATGGAGGCCTCAAATCCCATAAAGCGAGCGGCAAGGCCAGGGAACAGGGATAGTGAATTGGAGTTCTGACAATCCCTCTTTAACAGGCCTTATCCATCCGCCTGCAGGTGTAAATCAGCATCTCAACGTCAAGCTGCTGATTTCAGGCGGTCAGGTCGAGAACCCCGCCAAAGCCCGAGCGCATTGTTGGAGTTGGAGTCGGGAGACAGCGGAAAAGTTCCGCCGCAGTAGAGCAGTGGCTGCGCTACGTGCGTCTCACGGCCCAGTCCTGTTCGATGAAATTAAACGTTTAACGGGCACGGTGTGGGAACAGCCACGGGGGGGTTGCCGCCGGTTGACTTTGGTGGCCTCCAGTGTGCGTGGCCACAGACCCAGGCTCTGTGGCTCTACAGCACGATGTGAATGAGCACAGCTCTCCAAGGAGGCATGTCACGTGTCCTCTGCCTTCACTTAACCCTGCCACCTCACAGATGTGAGTTACCCCCCGTAATTCCCATGGTCAGAGAAACAAGACAAATACCTAAACACAAATTGAGTTCCTCCACAAACTGCGTACCTGTCATTTTTCAAAAGAAAGCGCAGCCCGAAAGAATTTCGTTCGTCCGCTCGCCTGTTCCGAGGAAATTGGGTGAGAGTCGGAGCAACCATCCCGCTGAGCTGTGTCACAAGGGGAGGGAGCTTCCCAAGCCACAGCCCAAGATTTGGTTTCTTAGTTTTTCTTTTGTTTGTTTCAATGTCACCGAGAAATTCAGGAACACGGCACCAGACTCTGCTTATTCTCGCAGACAGCTGCACATGAAAAATGGAACTGAACATTTTACAGCAGCCAGAACCTGAAAAACTCCTCATCTGGACACTGCAGGAAAGGTAACGGCATCTGGAAAGAAACACACAGACTGGGGAAGGGCAGATACGCAGCCCTTCAAAGGTGTGAGCTGGACAGATTGTGACATGACTGACAACTGAGAACTGGCCAGATCGTGACACTTGTGAGGGCTGAGAACTGGCCAGATCGTGACACCAGTGAGTGCTGAGAACTGGCCAGATTGTGACAGCAGTGAGGGCTGAGAACTGGCCAGATTGTGACACTTGTGAGGGCTGAGAAGTGGCCAGATTGTGACGCTTGTGAGAGCTGAGAACTGGCCAGATTGTGACACCTGTGAATGGCTGAGAACTGGCCAGATTGTGACACTTGTTAGGGCTGAGAGCTGGCGAGATTGTGACACTTGTGAAAGGCTGAGAACTGGGATGATCGTGACACCAGTGAGGGCTGAGAACTGGCCAGATTGTGACACCAGTGAGGGCTGAGAAGTGGCCAGATCGTGACACCAGTGATGGCTGAGACCTGGCCAGATTGCGACACTTGTGAATGGCTGAGAACTGGCCAGATCGTGACTCTTGTGATAGCTGAGAACTGGCCAGATCGTCACACCAGTGAGGGCTGAGAATTGGCCAGATCGTGACACCAGTGAGGGCTGAGAACTGGCGAGATTGTGACGCTTGTGAGGGCTCAGAACTGGCCAGAT